>JAKELG010000078.1:0-194536 GCA_021527035.1 Lactarius vividus | reverse complement strand
GATGAGGTCTGCGACCGTGAATTCGGTTCCGGGGATTTGCGCGGTCCCTGGATACTCGTTTTCGAGAATTTGTCGCACACCAGGAAAGAAGTAGAGGGCTTGTACGATGGTTTCGGCTGTAGTACGGGGAGGTGCTTCTACTTGGAAGCCTTCGTACCACTCGTCGTTGACTAAGGTTGCGGATGATGCCGCGGAGAGGTGCCCGACGGTCGGGGAGGAGGAGAGTGCTGAAGAAGGTGTGGGAGATGAGGGGCGTGAGCGGGGCTCCTCAAGAACTCGAAGCGATGCTGTAGCAGAGGCTTCTGGTGACAACTGGGTAGGGGGTGTAAGGGCTTGTCTCCTCCTAAAGAGACGTCGCAGGCGGGCACGGGTGTTTGCGAAGAAGCGAGGCAGGGTGAAGGATGAAGGTGGTATTTGAAGACGTCGGGATACGACGGCCGCGAAACGCTAAGCCGAAGGTGAAGGGAGAGTCGGATCAGGCAAGACCAATACACAGTGATGTTTCACACTGCGCGAGGCTGCGGCGATGACCGAACACTCAGGAATGGGGTAAGGGTATGTGTGGAACTACAAGGCTGTCTGCCTCAGTCTTCTCGACCTGTTGGCTGCCTCTCACGCCGAAGCGCTCTCAAATTCTTCTGGTTGGTATGCGTACAGCTGTCGCAGGCGAGGCCTGGCCGGCTCAATGTCGACTTGCAGCTTATCTGGCGTGGTGACCAGTTCTGCAAGCGGTGCCCAGAGCAGTCTACTGTGACCAGATAGACCCAATAAAGGCAAGCACAGTGTATACCGACTTTACGGATACTACAACTGCACCACAAATGCACGGATTCTGCTTACGGACTTCCCCAGGCAGAAGATGAGGTAGAATACACAAGGGACTGGTGGACGTCTACCACCTGAAAGAGAAACACACGACTGGTGAGCGAAGATGACTCAGGAGTGTGGGGAGAACTTGTCCTAATGTAGCGGTATGACGATCGCGCTACGCCAAGCCAAGTGAAGTGGAGTGAACTGCTATGGGTGAGACTCAAGCTTGGCGCGGAGATAAATCACGCGCTAGACCTACAGTCGACGTGGAGCGAGCGTACACTAATAAAACCTTTATTCAAGGTTAAAGCACGCGGTGTCACATGGCGGCAGGCTGAGTGGAGAACCAAGAGGACAAGTTAGATTGGAGAGAGTAAGGAAGTACGGGAAATGCGCACCTGAGTGGAGAACCAAGAGGACAAGTTGGTTCCACTCAGGACGCTACAGGCAAGCTTAAGTATCTACTGCAGCTGAGATTAAGTCGGAGCTTGAACACTGTTACTAGGTGTAAAGTAAGTAGCTATGACTAAAGAGCTGACGCGTCGTGTCTATTAATAGCCTTATCTTTAGTGCTGACTGATGCACTGTCATCAAGGCTGACTGCGTATGACGTGTCGCTGAGTAAAACCTAATACAGCGCGTAATACATGCCTACTAAGCGTAATCTAGAGCGTACTAGAAGGTTCTATCCTTATCTACCAATCAGAGAGTCTGTCCGTTTATAGTGTGTGGCCATAAAGGGGTATCCCATATATGGGGGTACTTTCCCATGGTCACGTGATCAAAAGTGCACGATATTTCACGTGACTAACTAGGAACGTGATGGCAGGTCACGTGATCCGCAGAAGGCGAAAATGAACGCGTCCGTGACAGCTAGCATCGTCTCCTGTTCCTGGGCATATCTCACTTTCCGTTGCGGTGTGTTCTTCAACTGGTTCTTTGTGGCTTGACTCTGATCATGGGTGTTCCCTATGTTGCTCCTCTTCGTCTTCAGATTCTTCTGTACTGCTGTCTCTGTCAAGGGGTCCCCAGTCGTCTCCTCTGAGTTCTCACAAGTCTATGTCGCAGCAATAATGTCTTCCTGCTGGTCTAACAATGTCCCACCGATTGTCTACAGGGTTCCATGTAATCTCCATCCAACAGAAATTGGTGTAGTTGAACTCAACTGGTCAGTATCGAATGGACTCTGATGGGAAGTCAACGAAGTATCCTGTGTCTCCTCGGTATTCTCTCCAATGGGCTGCTCTGAGGAACCTTCGTGGTACTGATCATTCTCCTCTGGTTTCTAGACTGTAGGGTCAGAAGTTTCTCCACTGTTCTCTAGTTGTGAACGCCACGGTGGTTATCTTGGTCTTAATGTAACGCTACCACGGCATTTAGTCCAACTTGGACTTGTGTAGAAGGCATTCACAACTTAGCGTAGGTTTTGTAGACGTTCGTATGTCCTTATCACTCCTTGGAATACGACCAAGGCAATCCACAAGGCTCTGGTTACAAGTACCAGAATAACGACAAAATGATGAGGCGAAATAGCGACTCCTTAGACACGAAGGTCAAGGACCCTAGTAGGGGGGTGATAGATGAGGCACGAAGGCCTGATAGGCATGTCAGAAGTGGTATATAGAAGAAGACCAAGATGGCAATTCTTGGTCTTCGAAAGCCACTACTTATACATATGAGAGGTGGCTTTAAAGCCCCTCTATGAAGTCCAATATCCAATCGCATATGTAGCTCAAACCCTACCACAACTGTACTAGTAATGAGTCACAATAACAATCATGTGCTACTGTGATACTGAGTAATCTGAAGTCCATGACTAATTTCAGCTTACTATTGTAGTCATAACTGTATAGTAAGTGTCCCTTTCATCGTACCATAACATAGGGGAAAACCTAACAGAATGGAAGGAGGTGGTTGCTGATACTGCGAACGAATCTCCACCTAGGATTGTCGAGGACATAATAACACTTGTAGGGTCTTGCAGTTCTGGAGTTGAGATATTTGAAGACAAGGTGACATGTGGTATTTAGAGGGTAAGTCATGGTTGGGCTGTCCACCATCCATGAGGAGTTGGAATGGGGAAGAAGGTCACAGGGATCCCCTTGGTCTTAGGGATATGCCAGAGCTAGCTCACTAAGGGACACTGGGCCCTTGTATAGATGAGAGGATGAGAGTGGTATTCCAAAGAAGACCAAGATGGGGATCCTGGCCTCTACTACTACAAGCTTAAGTACACCTAAGGGAGCCAATTCTAGCTCTGCTTGAACACATAAGTAGCCAATAGCATAAGTAGAGCAAACCCTAGTACAACTGTTACATTCCGTTCTTGGACTGCCCGGCCTGGTTGTGAACTCTGACATACTCACGATGACTCGGTATGTCAGTAGTAATGTGTCATGGACTTCGGATCTCGTTGCCTCGTGTTCCGGCTGACTGATGATTCTTATTGTTGTATGTGATGTGTCTTATGCGCTCACCTCCGAGTTCTATTGTTGTACAATATTGGTATTACGTTGTGGATGACTGATTCCTAGGATCCCTGTCCTAGGATTTACGCTAGTTACACTATTGGCTACGTACAAGTTCGAGTGGAGCTAGAACTGGCTCCCTTACGTGTATTTAAGCTTGTAGCACTACAGACCAGGATCCCCATCTTGGTCTTCTTCGAATTACCACTCTCTACTCGTCTTCTGTGCTAGGGACTTGCAGTGTCCCTAAGTGAGCTAGCTCCGGCATATCCCTTTGCGACCAAGGGGGATCCCCGTGACTCTGTCTCCAGTTCCCTTGTGAATGGTAGACTCGCCAGCCATGACGTATCCGCCAAATACCACGTGCCACCTCGTCTTTGAATACCTCAACGCTCGTACCGTTCGACCCACCCATTGCTATTACATCGTCGACAACCCCCGGTGGAGGTATATTCGTAAAGTTCCCAGTCCACCTCCCGGTGTACCCCTTGACCTCCCCCTATACACGTATCACGACTCCACGGGAGCGTACCAACGACACCCCGCGGTATTCCCCGACTCTCCGGACAACCACCGATGCTATCCAAGAAGGAACCCACGTTACAACAGCGTCTAAGTCAGACGAACGTCCGTGGTAGACGTTACATTAAGACCAAGATCCTTCAACGTGGCTTCCACAGCAGTAACAACCCGAGATCTTTGGATCCCATTCCGACCGTATCACATCGACAGAAGAGGGGAACGCAACGTCCCCAAGCAATATCTCAAAGGAGCATTTTGGCAGACTGAACAAGGAGACCCAGGCTATGTCGTCTCATATACTTACAAAGACGGTACTACAGGACTTATCCCTGTAGAATTCAACTTCAAACACACCTGTTGGACCGAGCTCAAGTGGGACGCACTCTACTACAAACTACAAGTCGTCAGACCCGCCGGCTCAAGCCTCCACCTCGATATCCTACAAAGCGAAGTAACCACAAGAGACCAGTGGGGTCCTCTCAACGGACAAGAAGAAGAACCCATCCGATCACTGACACCTAAAACACCCGCACCTTCCCCATCACTCATCAGTAACCCTGAGGAAATTCGTATCCTCGAAGCTCAAGAAGAAGAAGAGGAACTTCAGTTGGGATTAATAGCTGAGTCTATCCCCACAGATATGACCACCACAATCACCGAGCAACCTACAACATTCCAGGAACCCGCGCGTATTAGTCGCGGAGAAGGACCCCCACCAGGAGGACACGGCGGAGATGGAGGAGGAGACGACGGAGGAGGAGACCCCGGAGGACCCCTCTTCACCGGACCGAACATATCGATCGGAACCAAACCCGAGAAGTTTATGGGTAAAGAACCCCTGGTATTCACCGGAGATCGCACCAAAGTTCAACAGTTCCTTACTCAATGGGAACTATTCGTCGAAACCAACTACGATAACCCTGCGTTCACCCTCCCTTACCGCAAAGCGCTGATTTTCCTCACCTACATTCAAGGAGATCACGTCAACGAATGGGTCCTATCCACTACCAAGTGGGTCAAGGCATACAAAGCCAAGCACGGACCATACGACAAGTGGATTTGGGAAGCCATCGAGCTAGGCTTCCGCAACACCTTCGCCAACACCCTCAAAAGAGAACGCGCGCAACAGGACCTCCAGAAAGGATTCTGAATGGAGGGACAAGACATCGACTCCTATATCGCCAAATTCAAGAAGGCAGTACGAGAAGCGGGATATCATTTCAACGACTCCCTAGTCCTCGACAAGTTCACCAGCGGACTCCCAGTGGAACTTTACAAGAATGCCTACAATTTCCACAGTCCTAACACCTACGCCCAGTGGAAGGTAGCAGTCCTAGAACAACAGCCCAAGTGGATGCATCTGCAGACACGTTTGGGGGGACGTAAACCCCCGGGACCCGGTAAGCTGGGCAACACCTCTCTCAGAACTTTCAACGCTCCAAACCGCCCTCAGCAGCCTCGCCAAGGATGGCAAGCATTCTGGAACCACCCAGACACCATGGACACCACTCCCGGAAGAGTGCGAGTGCGCCTCGCGGGATCTGAAGAAATTGACTACACCAAACCACCCTACACCCAGCAAGGAGGACGCCCCCTGAACAGAGGAGTCATCGACATGAAGAACATCAATTGCTTCAACTGTGGCAAACCCGGTCACTTCCAGCGCAACTGTCTCCAACCCCGCCGACCGTGCGCCAACCAGAATTGGCAACCCCGCCAAGGACGCAGCGCATTCATAGAAGAAGTTCAGAGTGTCCAAGAAGAACCTCTGATCCAGTTCGAAGACGACGGTGGCAGTAGCCGCGGCGCCCGCGCCACCACTGAGACGCCGCAAGAACGGGTGACCAGCTGGATAAACGGAGTCCGAAACCTTGACGAAGAAGCCAGGGATTTGGTAGTATGGGACCTAATGGGGCGAGAGGATTTTCAAAGCGCCTGAACCCGACGGCCTGGGTGAGGCCATTACGGTGTAATTCTGTGTTCATAACGCGCTATCAATCTATGCATGTTCCAGTTTCATTGCGCACAAGTTACGCCATAGCCGACAAACGAGCATTAGTGGATTCCGGAGCCACTAACAACTTTATCCATCCGGACTTCGCAAGAAGGATGAGGCTAGGCCTCAAAGAGTTAGACCGTCATCGAAAGATCTGGAATATTGATGGCACGCACAACAAAGGGGGCAAGATAACCCATTGCGTGGATCTGGAAGTCAAAACCAAAGGAGTCAAAAAGGACATGAGATTCCTTGTCACCGACGTAGGAGGAGAGGATATCATCCTTGGATACCCCTGGTTGGCCATGTTCCAACCGAACATCCAATGTAACGTCTACCACGGACGTTTGCCTGACTTAGGCGCTGTTGTAACGTGGGTTCCCTCGGGGATAGAATCTGTGTGTATCCGCTAGTGGGAAGACTGCGGGATGAGGTTGATACGTGCCGGTGGAGTCTCTATACGTATAGAGGGTTTCCTCTACAGGTACTCCTGCTGGTGGGCTTGGGACGGTGTGGACGTACTCCCACTGAAGGTTGTCGACGATGTAATAACAATGAGTCGGACGTGCGGTTCTAGCGTTGAGATATTCGAAGACGAGATGGCACGTAGTTCCGGGCGGGTAAGGGACTACTGGCGAATCTACCATTCACGGAGGAAGATGGAGATTGTGTCACGGGGATCCCTCTTGGTCTCTAGGGATATGCCGGAGCTAGTTCACTTAAGGGCTACTGCGGGCCCTTAGCACAGAAGACGAGTCTAGAAAGTGGTATTCGAAGAAGACCAAGATGGGGATCCTGGTCCGTAATACTACGAGCTTAAATACATGTAAGGGAGTTAGTTCCAACTCCGCTTGAACTTGTAAGTAGCCAATAGCGTAAGTAGCGTATCCTAGTAATGGGATGCGCAGTCGTCATCGTAATCCACAACACGTACAACAATGGAATCATCAGTCAGCAGGCGTAATCGTTAGTACGTACAACAATAGAGGTCATCAGTCAGCCGAGACACGAGGCAGCAAGATCCGAAGTCCATGACACATTACATCTGACATACCGAGTCATCGCGAATACGTCAGAGTCCACGACCGGGCCGGGCAGTCCGAGAGCGAAACGTAACATCCAATGGGCTTCTGCCACCCTTAATGAAGCTGAGTACCCGGTAGTACTTCGCACTATCAACCCCACCAAACCACGCATAGATCCCGTCATCGCTCGATTGGTAGTTCAGAAGCTGCTAGGAGTACCCAACAAACAGCATATCGAAGAACAATTACGACAAGAATGCTGTAACGGTTGGACTTCTGGGGTTTACGATACGAGATGAGAATTGAAGTGGACACTTACTATACGGTTATGACTACGATAGTAAGTAAGTATTAGTCATGGACTTCACCATCAGTCAGCACAGTCGCAGTAGCATGTGATAGTTACTATGACTCATTCCTAGGATAGCGATAGTAGGGTTTGAGCTACTTACGCTATAGGGTATTACTTAGAAGAGGAGCTTTAAAGCTACCTCTGTAAAGTGTATAAATAGTGGGTTATGAAGACCAAGATACGCCATCTTGGTCTTCTTTGGAATACCACTTCATCCTATTCATTCTAAAGGGCCTTCGCGCCTCTCGTCTCTTACGTTCTACCTTCCTGACCTTCGTGTCTAGGGTTCTGGCGCTCTCAAGTCGTCAACTCGGAGTTGCCTTAGTATTGCTCGGACGGATACTGTGGATCGCCTTAGTCGTATTTCACGGGATTACCGAGACTCTGCGAACGTCCCTCAGATCTGCTAAGTCGTGAACGTTGTTAATACGAGTCCAAGTCGGGCTAACGCCGTGGTAGCGTTACATTAAGACCAAGATCTCCTAACCGTGGCGTTCACAACAAGAGACCAGTGGAGGAACTTCTGAACCTACAGTCTCAAAACAAGAGGAGAAAGATCAGTACCACGAAGATTCTTAGGTGCAGCCAGATGGAGGGAATACAGAGGAGACACCGGGTACTTTGTTGACTTCCCAGGGGAAGCTATCAGATACCGACCAGTTGAGTTCAACTACTCAAATTTCTGTTGGACAGAGGTTACGTGGAACCCCATAGACAGTTGGTGGGACGTCATCAGACTGGCAGGAAGACACTACCGTTGCGACATTGACTCAAGGGAACTCCACGGAGACGACTGGGGATCACTGGACGGTGACAGCAGCAGTAGCGAAGAAGAAGAAGAGCAACCAAGGGAACAAGCGCCCTCAGAATCAAGTCACGAAGAGATAACCGAAGAACATACGGCTACGGAAAGCGAAGCTCGACCAGAAACGGGAGACGATTCAAGTCTACTGGCCCACATAGCTGAGTCTCTTCACATCACCGTACCAGAGGAAATCCACATCCGAAGCCCAATGGCCACGATAACAGAAACAATGGCAACAGAAGAAGTGAGACGAATCAGGGAAGAGGCAGAAGCCATCTTAAATCCCATCAACCCCACTATGGGACACAGAATGACGGCAGACGATGCCGCAATCTTCCGAGCCATTGGACCCGACCAACCAGACCCGCCAGAAGGACCTCCACCGCCATCGGGAGGACTCCCTGGGGGTTTCCCCGGACAAGGACCAACAGGAGGAGGATTCCCAGGAGGAGGAAGACAGCCAGGAGGCCCGCCACCAGGAGGCCCGCCAGCAGGAGGCCCACCAGGAGGACCACCATTAGGAGGAGGAGCTGGGCACGGCTCGGATAGACTATCAGGTGAACCCCCGACAGTATTCGACGGCGATTGTACTAAATACGAAGCCTTTCTCACACAATGGCACGTGTACTGGGGAATGAACTTGGATGCCCCCATCATGCAAAAAGAATATCGACGATCCCTTCTCTTCCTGGGATACGTGAAAGGAACAAACATCAGCGAATGGACGCTAACCATACTCGAATGGCTCAACAGAGAAGTATGAAGAGGAGTAAGCCAATACTCGCAAACATTGTGGAACCATGTAGCAACAGAATTCGCCAAACGGTTCTCAAACATACTCGAGGAAGAGCAGGCTCAAGCCGAGCTACAAAAAGGAATCAAAATGGTGGGAGAGGATATTGATGCGTACGTAGTCCGATTCGAGCAACTAGCCAGAAAAGCTCACTACAACTTAAATGATCGACAAACCATCGATCAATTCACTGCGGGGCTGCCTCGAGCACTCTTCATGAAAGTCTACGAACTAGACGAGCCCCACACATTCGAAGATTGGAAGAGGTGTGCGCTGAGAAGACAGAAGCAGTACATCCACATGAAGGCACGCCTCGACAACTTCAAAACAAAAACACCACCATCGTCAGCACAACCCCGTTGGAGACCGCAACCCCCCAACTGGGGGCCACCACGAGGACCACCACAACCCAGATATGACCCAAACGCCATGGACACCTCGGCGGACCAAACCCACGCAAGGGTAGCAGAAGTAGGGGATCCTAACAGACCCTTTACTCCAAGGCCACAACAAGGAGGATATGGGCGAGGAGGAGGACCCCCGCCGCAAGACATGAGGACAGTTGTCTGCTATAACTGCAACCAATCCGGACACTTTTCACGAAACTGCTCACAGCCGCGTCGAAGGGCAACTATGAGTCGGATGACTGAAACCGACTACTACACGCAGGAAGAACCACCTGCGCAAGTCAGAGCCGTTAACACGACACCCCCTCCGCAACAACAAGCCAAAGACTGGCTAGCAGGAGTAGCAGGGGAGACGGACGATGTAAAAGACCTCATTCTCCAAGAAATGTGGGGGAAAGAGGGTTTTCAGAACACCTAAACCCATCGGCCTGGGTGAGGGCGGTCAATTGTAACTCTGTAATCATGACTCGCTACCGTTTGCTTCGAATTCCAGTATCGATTCATACAAGTTACGCAATGGCCGACATCAAAGCTCTCGTAGACTCGGGAGCCACCGACAACTTCATACGACCCTCCTTTGCCAAAAGGATGGGCCTTGGTCTACGACAATTGGAACGTCCACGGAAAATCTGGAACATAGACAACACAGAAAATAGAGCGGGCAGTATCACCCACTATGTAGACCTTGACGTCCAAACTAATCAAAAGCGTCACAAACTCCACTTCCTAGTCACAGACATAGGGAATGAAGACCTCGTACTAGGATACCCCTGGCTGGCCACTTACGAGCCTACAATCAACTGGAGATATGCCACCATTCACGAAAAAATGCTCCCAGTTATAATCCGATCCATAAATCCCATCGCAAACTACCACGTCATCGGTGCCCTCCAGACAGAAGACAAACGAGAGATAGTCAGTGAACTTGCTAGCGAGTGCCAGATACGTACTACGGCAACCGAACTAGCCATAGAAGCCAAACAATTCCATGACAAGGTAAACCTCCTGGAGGCATATCAAAAATTCGCAAAGATCTTTAGCAAAGAAGCCTCAAACCGATTCCCACCTTCCAGACCCTGGGACCACGCTATCGAGTTCAAGGAAGAAACTCTGTCGGCAATCGATTGCAAGGTCTATCCAATGACACAAGAGGAAGACAGCAAGTTAAAAGAATTCCTCGACGAGCAACTGAAGAAGGGATACATTCGACCATCAAAATCACCCTATGCGTCGTCGTTCTTCTTCATCAAAAAAAAAGACGGGAAACTTCGACCGGTGCAGGACTACAGAAGGATCAACGCAGTCACTATCCACAACCAATATCCCCTACCCCTTATATCGGACCTAATCACGGACTTAAGCCAAGCCCACACCTACACGAAGCTCGATGTCCGCTGGGGATATAACAATGTTCACATCAAGGAAGGTGATGAACACAAGGCCGCCTTCAAAACACGGTATGGTCTCTTCGAACCCACGGTCATGTACTTTGGGCTTACCAATTCGCTGGCCACATTCCAAACGATGATGAACACCATTTACCGAGACACTATCGCCAAATGTTGCGTTTCGCCCTGCGCCCCGCGCCACCAGTGCAGACTCGTGCAGCACCGCCGAGGAATACCGCGCAGAATGGGCTGCAGCCGCCAGAAGTGAAGGCATCGACCCCGGAAACATCCTACATTATGAACGTGACCCGGGCTGGCAAGCGCCCTGGGAATAGCCGAAGAAGACGTCAAGCGCCCGTCACGTGACCCCGGCACGTGACCTGGTCTAGACTCGCACCGGAAGGATCCAGATGAGCTTGTGCCTGGATCGTGATCGGATCTGCCTCATGGACTGTATGGTTCCTAGTTTCTGATGGATTGTCTGATTGTGCCTGTGGCTTGATGCGCCCAGGAGTTGTATGTTTCAGCCACTGATTGATGGACTTCTGACCCCGTTTCACCTTTGCCTCATTGTTGACCTTGTGACTGTATGCCCCCGACTCGTGTTGTTTCACTTACGATTGGATGATACGTACAGAGTTTCGGACTCCAAGCTGAGCTTGAAAGCTCCTTGGATGTGTATAAGTAGCACCCCAGCCTCGCTGATATCCCTCAGCTTGACTTCTTGTATTCTACCAGCCTACAAGTAGACCGAAGCAGATACAGGTAGCCCCTGTATAGTTATCCCCTCTCCGATCCTGTCTCCTTTGCTTGAGCACGTTCTCCTCTTCTTTATTGCCACTCGCGTTACGCATATCCTTGCCGTTATCGCCTACGGTATTGAACCCTAGAAGAACTCAGCAAATCCCAAGATCTCGAGAATCCGGCCGGAAGATAGACCGCCGAAGTCTTGGTCGCCACCGTGATACCGCAAGAACCCCCAAGTTTCCCGTCGAGTGCCGAACTCCGGAAGGTACGCCCGCTGGAGCGTAACACCAAACACGAGCAAAAAGGGACCATCATACGGGTATACATGGACGACATCGGCATCGCAACTAGGGATCCAGCGGGACAGAAGTAACACGAAGAAGCAGTAAGCGATGTACTTCAAGTTGCCATGGAACACGACCTGTACTTCAAGCTCAAGAAGTGCCTCTTCAATAAGCCGCGAATGGATTACCTGGGGGTAATCCTTGAAAAGGGGGTAACACGCATGGACCCGGTAAAAATCTCAGGCATCAAGAACTGGCCAACACCCATGAAGGTCCGTGACGTACGCTCCTTCCTAGGCTTCTGCAATTTTTACCGACTCTTCATTCACGGCTTTGCCACACACGCCAAACCCCTCAACAAACTCACAAGAAAGGACACAGAATGGAGATGGACGGACGAGGAAGACAAAGCCTTTCAGAAGCTTAAAACCCTAGTCACAGAAGAACCAGTACTCACTCACCCAAAACTTGACGACCCATTCGAACTCGAGGTAGACGCCTCAGGATTCACTACAGGTGCAGTACTACTTCAAAAGAAGGAGGACAGCAAACGACACCCGATTGGGTACTACTCAGCTACACTCAACGAAGCAGAGCGCAATTATGACATATACGACCTGGAACTCCTTGCGATCGTAAAAGCACTCAGACATTGGAGACCATTACTGGCGGGATCACCACACAAAATCAAGATCTACTCCGACCACATGAACCTCCAGTACTGGAAACTACCACAAAAGATAAGCCGAAGGATTGCAAGGGAAGTACTCGAACTCATGGAGTACAACTTCGAAATTCACCACATCCCAGGAAAGAAGAATGGTCGAGCCGATGCACTGTCAAGAAGACCGGACTACAACCAAGGGGAACGAGATAACGAAAACGTGGTGGTATTACCCGAAGATGTATTTGTATGGACAACGACGGTACAAGTGACGCAAGACCCAAAACAGACAGAAATCGTCCTACGGTATTGGGTAGACCCCCAGCAACTCAAATTTGTCAACGGAGCATGGTATCGACAAGGAAAGTACGTGATCACTGGGTCGCTTGACGAAAAACGGAAACTCATTGCCGCACACCACGACCCGCCGGTGCACGGACACCCGGGAATCGCACGAACCACAAGGCTGGTAGAAAGGAGATACTGGTGGCTGGAATTGAAAATCGACGTCCGAAACTACGTACAAGGATGTGCCGAATGTCAGCGACACAAGGTCAACACGCGCCCCACAAGGGCCCCCCTAGTGCCCATCACGCCTAAAGCAGACGCGCTCCCGTTCGAAACCATAGCCCTCGATTTCATCACAAAACTTCCGACGTCCCAAGGGTTCAATACCATCTTAACCGTAACCGACCACGATTGCAGTAAAGCCTCAGTATTCATCCCGTGCAACGAGGAAATTACAGCCGAAGAAACCGCCGGACTCTACGCCGCCCACGTCTTCAAGCGATTTGGACTACCATCAAAGATTATCAGCGACCGGGACCCCCGGTTCGCGTCGAAATTCACCCGGGAACTGTGCCGAATCCTCGGGATCCAGCAGAATATCTCGACTGCTTATCACCCACGAACAGATGGACAATCAGAGAGGACCAATCAATGGCTAGAGCAATATCTTCGGTTCTGGGCCAATGAGCGTCAAGACAACTGGGCAGCCTTCCTACCAATAGCGGAATTTGCACACAACAACTGGCCCCATGAAGCAACAAGGAAGTCCCCATTTTCGCTTCTCATGGGATATGACCCACGCACTGATTGGCTCGATAAGCCATCCCCAATCCCACAGATCGCCACGAGGTTGGAACAGTTCCGAGAAGCACGAAAAGAAGCCCAGGACCTCATCAGAAAAGCACAATCCATGTGGATCAAACACCGGAATACCCTGAAATTCCAAGAAGGAGATTACGTATGGCTAGAAGGGCGTCACCTACGAACCAATCAACCCACTCCCAAGCTGGCCGCACGGCGACATGGACCCTTCAAAATCACACGGGTCCTGTCACCGGTCAACTATCAATTGGAGCTTCCCACACAGTGGAGCATACACCCCGTGTTTCACATCGATCTTCTCACACCCTATCATGAAACACTGATGCACGGAGAAAATTTCCAGCGCCCACCTCCGGATTTGGTAGATAACGAAGAATAATATGAGGTCGAGAAGGTTCTGGACCACCGGCATGTCGGCAGGAAAAAGCGCCTCCAGTACCTGATCAAGTGGAAAGGGTATCCGGACTCGGAGAATCAGTGGGTCGATAAGGACGACGTGTTCGCAGACGAGGCATTAGCTGAGTATCAACAATTGGATCCCCGCTCCACGCAAGACTTAAAAGCTAGAAGGATATCGTCGAAACCCTCATCACCCTCTCTCATCAATCACCCTGGCTTCCTCTCTTCCCTATTCACAACAATGTCCATTCCCTCTGCCGCCGATGCCATCGCTCAGGTTGCCGCAAACACGGGCCCTGTCACGGTTGGGACTTTTACGGACAGGAGTACGATACAAAGGCGCGGTGAACTCTTACTATACGGTTATGGCTACGATAGTAAGTAGGAATTAGTCATGGACTTAGTCACCATACGTCGTACTAGCATGTGATTGCTAGTATGACTCACTACTAGGATAGCGATAGTAGGGTTCGAGCTACTTACACTATAGGATTATCGGACTCACAGAGGGGCTTCAAAGCTGCCTCTTGAATGTATAAATAGTGGCCTTAGAAGACCAAGAAACGCCATCTTGGTCTTCTTCAGAATACCACCTTCCCTCTCCTCTCTTACCATCACGCAAAGGATCCCGAAGTCCCCTTACTGTGAAAAAGGGAGTCTCGCTCTAATCCTGACCTTCGAGTCTGGGAATCTGGCCCTCTCGACATGACAAGTCGGAGTTGTCTTAGTGCTGGCTGGGCGTGTATTGTGGATCGCCTTAGTCGTTTTCTACGGCCTTATTGAGACTCTGCGGGGATATCCGCGACTAGCTGAGTAGTGAACGCATCTTCATAAGCTCAAGTCGAGCTGAACGCCGTGGCAGCGTTACATTAAGACCAAGATCGTCAAACGTGGCGTTCACTACAAGAGACCAGTGGAGAAACTTCCGAACCTACGCCCTTGAAACAAGAGGAGAACGATCAGTACCACGATGATTCCTAGGAGCAGCTAGGTGGAGAGAATACAGAGGAGACACCGGGTACTTCGTCAACTTCCCAGGAGAAGCCATCAGATACCGACCAGTTGAGTTCAACTACTCCAACTTCTGCTGGACAGAGATTATGTGGAATCCGATAGACAACCGGTGGGACGTCGTCAGACCAGCAGGAAGGCACTACCGCTGCGATATCGACTCAAGAGAACTCCACGGAGACGACTGGGGATCACTCGACGGAGACAGCAGTGACGATAACGAAGAAGAACAACCAAGGGAACAAGCACCCTCAGAATCGAGCCACGAAGAACACGTAGAAGAACATACCGCAACCGAAAGCGAAGCACGACCCGGAACAGGAGACGACTCGAGTCTATTAGCCCATATAGCTGAGTCACTACACATTACAGTACCAGAAGAGATTCATATCCAAAGCCCTATGGCCACAGCAACCGAAACACAGGCAATGGAAGAAGTACAACGCATCAGGGAAGAGGCCGAAGCCATCCTCAATCCCATCAACCCTAACACCGGACATCGAATGACGGCCGACGACGCAGCCCTTTTCAGAGCGATAGGACCAGACCACCCGGACCCACCGGAAGGACCACCACCACCACCAGGGGGACTTCCAGGTGGATTCCCAGGCCAAGGCCCGACCAGAGGAGGATTCCCGGGAGGGGGTCGACCACCGAATGGAGGAGGACCTCCGCCAGGAGGACCTCTAGCCGGAGGACCTCCAGGGGGAGGACACGGGTCGGATAGGCTATCAGGTGAACCCCCGACCGTATTCGATGGAGACCATACTAAATACGAAGCATTCCTTACACAATGGCACGTGTACTGGGGGATGAACTTGGATGCCCCCATCATGCAGAACGAATACCGACGATCCCTCCTTTTCCTGGGGTACGTCAAAGGGATCAACGTCAGTGAGTGGACACTATCCATCCTTGAATGGCTCAATCGGGAAGTACGACGAGGAGTAAGCCAATACTCCCAGACACTGTGGAATCATGTGGCCACAGAATTCGCCAAACAATTCTCGAACATACTCGAGGAGGAACAGGCGCAAGCAGAACTACAGAAGGGAATTAAGATGACAGGGGAGGATATTGACACGTACGTAGTCAAGTTTGAGCAACTAGCCAGAAAAGCTCACTATAACCTGAACGACCGACAAACTATCGACCGGTTCACCGCGGGGTTACCACGAGCCCTGTTCATGAAGGTCTACGAACTGGATGAACCGCACACGTTCGAAGATTGGAAGAGATGCGTGCTACGAAGGCAGAAGCAATACATACACATGAAAGCGCGCCTCGACAACTTCAAAACAAAGACACCACCATCATCTGCCCAACCTCGGTGGAGGCCGCAACCCCCGAACTGGGGACCACCACGGGGACCTCCCCCTCCCAGATACGACCCAAACGCGATGGACACATCGGCCGATAGAACTCGCGCCAGAGTAGCAGAAGTCGGAGACCCCAACAGACCATTTGTCCCAAGGCCGCAAAGAGGAGGATACAGAAGAGGAGGAGGGCCTCCACCTCGAGATATGAGGACAGTTGTCTGCTACAACTGTAATCAGATGGGACACTTCTCACGAAACTGCCCACAGCCACGCCATCGAGCAACCACAAGCCGGATGGTAGATACGGACTACTACACCCAGGAAGAGCCACCCGCACAAGTCAGAGCAGCAAACACGGCGCCTCCGCAACAACGAGCAAAAGACTGGTTGGCCGGAGTAGCGGGAGAAACGGATGACGTAAAAGACCTCATCCTCCAAGAAATGTGGGGAAAGGAGGGTTTTCAGAACGCCTGAACCCATCGGCCTGGGTGAGGGCGGTTAATTGTAATTCTGTAATCATGACTCACTATTGGTCTCTTAGAATTCCAGTCTCGATTCGCACGAATTACGCAATGGCCGACATCAAAACATTAGTGGACTCCGGAGCCACGGACAACTTCATACGTCCTTCATTTGCAAAAAGGATGGGCCTGGGGCTCCAAGAATTGAAACACCCCAGAAAAATATGGAACATTGATAACACGGAAAACAGAGTGGGCAGTATCACCCACTTCATCGACCTGGATGTGCAAACTAACCAACGACGACAAAAGATGCGCTTCCTAGTCACGGACCTCGGAAATGAAGACCTGGTACTCGGATACCCCTGGTTAGCAACTTATGAACCCACGATAAACTGGAGATACGCCACCATACACGAAAAAATGCTCCCAGTTGTCATTCGATCAATTAACCCCAACAAGGAAGACCATATCATAGGAGGCGCCTTCACGGAAGAAGAAAAAGGGGCTGCGGTGGCAGAACTAGAAGAAGAAAGTCTCCTACACACCACGGCTACAGAACTAGCCATCGAAGCTAAGCAATTCCATGATAAGGTAGAACTTCCCCCGGCTTATCAACAGTTCGCAAAGATCTTTAGTGAAGAGGCATCCAACCGATTCCCTCCCTCTCGACCTTGGGACCACGCTATCGAGTTTAAGGAAGACACCCCATCTGCAATCGACTGCAAGGTCTACCCCATGACACAGGAGGAAGACGGCAAACTCAAAGAATTCCTAGACGAGCAGTTGAAAAAGGGGTACATTCGCCCATCCAAGTCCCCTTACGCATTGTCCTTCTTCTTCATCAAGAAGAAAGACGGGAAACTAAGGCCAGTACAAGACTATCGAAAGATAAATGCCGTCACCATCCGCAACCAATACCCACTACCCCTCATCTCGGATCTCATTACAGACCTCAGTCGAGCACATACTTACACAAAACTGGACGTCAGATGGGGGTACAACAACGTGCGCATTAAGGAGGGAGACGAACATAAGGCAGCCTTCAAAACGCGGTATGGACTCTTCGAACCTACGGTCATGTACTTCGGACTCACTAACTCCCCGGCGACCTTCCAAACCATGATGAACACGATCTATCGAGACACCATCGCAAAGCATGAAGCCAAAGGAACGACCATACGCGTCTACATGGATGATATAGGCATCGCGACCAAGGAACCAGCAGGACAAAAGGAACACGAAGAAGCAGTTTGCGACGTACTCCAAGTCGCCATGGAACACGACCTCTACTTCAAACTTGAAAAATGCCTCTTCCACAAGCCACGGATGGATTACCTGGGGGTAATCCTTGAAAAGGGGGTAACACGCATGGACCCGGTAAAAATCGCCGGTATCAAGGACTGGCCCACACCCACAAAGGTCCGTGATGTCCGATCCTTCCTAGGCTTCTGCAATTTTTACCGACTCTTCATCCGCGGCTTCGCCACACACGCCAAACCCCTCAACAAACTCACGAGGAAGGACACGGAATGGAGATGGACCGACGAGGAGGACAAAGCGTTCCAAAAACTTAAAACCCTAGTTACGGAAGAACCGGTACTTGCTCATCCAAAACTAGATGCCCCATTCGAGCTCGAAGTGGACGCCTCGGGATTCGCCACCGGCGCAGTACTACTTCAGAAAAAGGAAGACGGAAAATGGCACCCGATCGGATACTATTCAGCCACACTCAACGAGGCAGAAAGAAATTACGACATATACGATCTGGAACTCCTAGCAATAGTCAAAGCCCTCCGACACTGGAGACCACTATTAGCCGGATCACCGCACAAGATCAAAATCTACTCGGACCATATGAACCTCCAATATTGGAAGATGCCGCAGAAGATAAGCCGGAGAGTTGCCAGGGAAGTACTAGAGCTTATGGAATACAACTTCGAAATTCACCACATCCCAGGAAAAAAGAACGGTCGCACCGACGCACTATCTCGACGACCCGACTATGACCAGGGAGAGCGAGATAATGAAGACGTAGTGGTACTACCAGAAGACATCTTCGTACAGACAACAATAGTACAAGCTGCAGAAGACCCGCCGCAAACGGAGATTATCCTGCGATATTGGGTAGACCCTCAGCAACTGAAGTTCGTAAATGGAGCATGGTACCGACAAGGGAAGTACGTCATTACTGGATCCTTAGAAGAGAAACGAAAACTCATTGCCACACACCATGACCCTCCGGTACATGGACACCCCGGAATCGCACGAACTACGAGACTAGTGGAACGAAGGTATTGGTGGCCGGAGTTGAAACTCGACGTTCGAAACTATGTCCAAGGTTGCGCTGAATGCCAGCGACACAAAGTCAATACGCGCCCAACAAAGGCTCCGCTGATACCTATCACCCCAAAAGAAGATGCACTCCCCTTCGAAACCATCGCACTCGACTTCATCACTAAACTCCCAACGTCACAAGGATATGACACCATCTTAACTGTAACTGATCATGACTGTAGCAAAGCCTCAGTCTTTATCCCTTGTAACGAGGAAGTCACAGCGGAAGGAACAGCGGGACTCTACGCCGTACACGTATTCAAACGATTTGGACTCCCGTCAAAAATCATTAGCGACAGAGACCCCCGATTCGCCTCCAAGTTCACGCGAGAACTATGTTGAATCCTGGGGATTCAACAGAATATTTCTACGGCGTATCACCCCCGAACCGACGGACAATCGGAGCGCACTAATCAGTGGCTAGAGCAATATCTCCGCTTCTGGGCAAATGAGCGTCAAGATAACTGGGCGGTCTTTTTACCAATAGCTGAATTTGCGCACAACAACTGGCCCCACGAGACCACAAGGAAGTCTCCGTTCTCCCTCCTCATGGGGTACGACCCGCGTGCTGATTGGCTCGATAAGCCCTCCCCAATCCCACAGATCACCATGAGGCTGGAACAATTCCGAGAAGCACGGAAAGAAGCCCAGGAACTCATCAGAAAGGCGCAACTCATGTGGGTCAAACATCGAAATACTCCAAAGTTCCAGGTGGGAGACTATGTATGGCTGGAAGGACGCCACCTAAGGACCAATCAACCGACCCCTAAATTGGCAGCAAGACGGCACGGGCCCTTCAAAATCACGCGCATCCTATCACCGGTAAATTACCAGCTTGAGCTTCCCACACAGTGGAGCATCCACCCGGTGTTTCACATCGATCTTCTCACGCCTTATCGTGAAACGCCCTATGCATGGGGAAAACTTCCAGCGCCCACCACCAGATCTAGTAGAAGGAGAAGAAGAATACGAGGTCGAGAAGGTTCTGGATCACCGGCATTTCGGCAAGAAGAAACGCCTCCAATACCTGATCAAATGGAAGGGCTACCCCGACTCGGAGAACCAGTGGGTCGACAAAGATGACGTGTTTCGCGGACGAGGCCATAGCTGAGTATCAACTGCTAAACCCCCGACCTGGACATCACTTAAAAGCAGCGCAAACCCGGCAGCAACCCCCATCATCCTCTCAACTTTTCCACTCTGGCTTCATCCACTCCACTCTCACAACAATGTCCTATTCCCTCTGCCGCCGAGGCCATCGCTCGCGTTGCCCGCAACACGGGCCCCATCACCTATCAAGAACTCTCCGACAGCGCTCCAATCCACCATCCCGGCCAGCTACACCGACGGAACCAGCAACCCCGCCACCTGGTGGATCCTCTCTCAAGACGGACAGCGTATCAACGAGGTCCCTTTCACGACGGCCGAAGTTGATCGGCTTCGCGCAGCTCTCCCAGAGTCTGCGCCTGCCTCACCTCGACCTCTCCAGGTACGAATCGAATATCGAACCGAAGAAGAGGTCCAAGACCCAAGCGACAGGTCGATTGGGAGCGGTGGAAGGAGCAACGGTGGAGGCAGATAGCTGGAGGACTGGCAGCGGGAGCAGCTGAGGAAGGCGGCCGAGCGGAGGCGAGAAGCCCTTTGGAGGCGATGAGAGTGGACGCGGGAGAGGAAAGAGCGGCAAGGAGGCGAAGGAGACAGTCCTCGAACAAGTCCGAGGAAGCTTAGCGGACCACTACCCAGCTGAGCACCCCCTCATCTCCACAGCCACCGACACTGACGACCCCGCTGAAACCCCATACACATGCGATACTCGCGGACGTCCCTTGTACCGAGGCAGCGTGCGGGCCAACGCACCCCCTCCATTCCCTCTATTCCGACTACGACACGTAACCCTAGGGCCCCCACCCCATGGGTACCGATACAACCGCGGGGAGGACTTCGTCCATTACCCCATCAACGACGGACAAGGACGGACGCGCCAAGCCACGTACATCCAAGTCATCATGGGCTCAGACCCCATCGTACTCGGCCTAGTGGAAGGACAGCGAGAAGGTCTACTCGCAGCCTCTCTACGCCGAGCCTCACGTCAAAGCTACGGGGAAGGAGCAGTACCCACAAGAAGACATGCACCTATTCGCCAGCGGTTACCACGACCGCCCTCGCCTCGATCGTGCAATCGGCGAGCTCCACGACGTGAGCCTGAAGGCGGAGGTTCACCGCTACCGGGCCTACGCGTACGAGGCTGAGAGGATGGAGCAGCGGCTCCACCAACTCGCCGCCGCGCTCGGAGGGGTCAAGGCGGAGTTGGGACGTAGTAAGTTCCGGCTTGAAATGGCTGACGCATTGGAGAGGATCGAAGAAGTGCAGGAGGGATGGATGATGGGCCCTCGTCTTCGTCGGCGTCGTGGGCGCCGCGGCTGAAAAGGGGGTGATGTCACGGTTGGGACTTTTACGGACAGGAGTATGATACAAAGGTGCGGTGAACTCTTACTATACGGTTATGGCTACGATAGTAAGTAGGAATTAGTCATGGACTTAGTCACCATACGTCGTACTAGCATGTGATTGCTAGTATGACTCACTACTAGGATAGTGATAGTAGGGTTTGAGCTACTTACGCTATAGGATTATCGGACTCACAGAGGGGCTTCAAAGCTGCCTCTTGAATGTATAAATAGTGGCCTTAGAAGACCAAGAAACGCCATCTTGGTCTTCTTCAGAATACCACCTTCCCTCTCCTCTCTTACCATCGTGCGAAGGATCCCGAAGTCCCCTTACCGTGAAAAGGGAGTCTCGCTCTAATCCTGACCTTCGAGTCTGGGAATCTGGCCCTCTCGACACGACAAGTCGGAGTTGTCTTAGTGCTGGCTGGGCGTGTATTGTGGATCGCCTTAGTCGTTTTCTATGGCCTTATCGAGACTCTGCGGGGATATCCGCGACTAGCTGAGTAGTGAACGCATCTTCATAAGCTCAAGTCGAGCTGAACGCCGTGGTAGCGTTACAGGCCCCCTCACCAGTCAAGAACTCATCACGGCCCTCCAAAGCCTCATCCCCGCCGAGCACACCACAGACACCAGTAACGTTGCCAGCTGGTGGCTCGTCACCGAAGACGGGCAACGCCTCAACCAAACCCCCCTTACGACGCCTGAAGTTGATAGGCTTCGCGCAGCTCTCTGTGACAACGAGGAGTCCGGTCCTCGACCTCTCCCAGTACAAGTGGAGCAGTGGGTCGAGGAGCCTGTCACAGGCGACATCACGATGGCAAGAATGGAAGCGGGAGGAGAAGTGGCGGCAAGTGGTGGAGGACTGGAAGAGGGAACAGCTTTGGAGGGCGACCGAACGGCAGTTGGAGATGATGGAGCGACGGAAGCAAGGTGCAGTGGAGCGGATGAGACGGTACTGGAACAGGCGCGAGGGAGCCTCCACGATTACTACCCAGATGAGCACCCGCTCATTGTCACCGCTACTGACACTGACGACCCCCGCGAGACCCCCTACGCCTGCGACACCACCGGGCATCCACTATACTGAGGAGGAGTCCGAGCGGATGCTCCTCCCCTCTTCCCCCTCCTCCAACTCCGACACCGCACCCTAGGACCGCCCCCTCATGGGTACAAATACAACAGGGGAGAGGACTTCGTCCACTACCCCATCACGGATGGACAAGGTCGCACCCGCCAGGCAGCCTACGTCCAGGTCATCATGAACGCGGACCCATTAGTGTTGGGATTGGTGGAGGACAGCGAGAAGGTATACTCGAAGCCCCTGTACGCCGAGCCGCAGGTGCGGGCACGAGGTAAGCCCCACTACCCTCAGGAGGACCTTATGGTCTTCGCCGGAGGATACCACAACCGCCCCCACTTCAATCGCACTCTTGAGGAGCTGCACGACACCAGCCTCAAAGCCGAAGTACACCGCTATCGAGCATACGCGTACGAGGCTGAGCGCATGGAGCAACGGCTCCATCAGCTGGCCGCCGCCGCGTTGGGTAGTATCAAGGGCGAGCTGGCGCGCAGCAAATTCCGCCTCGAGATGGCGAACACGTTGGATCGCGTAGAGGAGGTACAGTTGGGATGGATGGGTGGAGCCAGAGACCGCTGTTGACGTGGACGTCGATCCTGAAAAGGGGGTGGTGTAACGGTTGGACTTCTGGGGTTTACGATACGAGACGAGAATTGAAGTGGACACTTACTATACGGTTATGACTACGATAGTAAGTAAGTATTAGTCATGGACTTCACCATCAGTCAGCACAGTCGCAGTAGCATGTGATAGTTACTATGACTCATTCCTAGGATAGCGATAGTAGGGTTTGAGCTACTTACGCTATAGGGTATTACTTAGAAGAGGAGCTTTAAAGCTACCTCTGTAAAGTGTATAAATAGTGGGTTACGAAGACCAAGATACGCCATCTTGGTCTTCTTTGGAATACCACTTCATCCTATTCATTCTAAAGGGCCTTCGTGCCTCTCGTCTCTTACGTTCTACCTTCCTGACCTTCGTGTCTAGGGTTCTGGCGCTCTCAAGTCGTCAACTCGGAGTTGCCTTAGTATTGCTCGGACGGATACTGTGGATCGCCTTAGTCGTATTTCACAGGATTACCGAGACTCTGCGAACGTCCCTCAGATCTGCTAAGTCGTGAACGTCGTTAATACGAGTCCAAGTCGGGCTAACGCCGTGGTAGCGTTACAAATGCGACTTGGAGATCACGTGGCTGCGAGCCACCACATCTACCGAACTGGCAATAGAAGCACAACAATACATGGAAAAGAAGGCTGTCCCAGAAGAATACCAGCGACATGTCAAAATCTTCAGCAAGGAAGAATCCCATCGCTTCCCCCTTTCCAAGCTGTGGGATCATGCCATCGAATTCAAACCCGACGCCCCGGACACCATCAATTGCAAGGTATACCCAATGAGCCAAGCAGAAGACAAAGCGCTGAAGGAATGGATTGACGAACAGCTGGCAAAAGGGTACATCAGGCCCTCTAAATCTCCGTACGCATCATCCTTCTTCTTCATCAAAAAGAAGGATGGAAAACTACACCCAGTACAGGACTACCGGAATATCAACAAATGGACCATATGCAACCAATATCCCCTCCCACTCATACCCGAACTCATAGCCAATCTCAGCGGAGCATTCATATTCACCAAGCTTGACATCCGCTGGGGGTACAATAATGTGCGCATCAAAGAAGGGGACCAGGAAAAGGCTGCGTTCAAAACGCGTTACGGACTTTTTGAACCCACAGTAATGTTCTTTGGACTAACAAATTCCCCGGCAACCTTCCAAACAATGATGAATGAGATCTGCAAAGACCTCATCGCGTACCACGAGACAAAAGGGACGATCATCAGGGTATACATGGACGACATTGGCATCGCTACAAGGTCTAACGAACAGGCACATATCGACGCGGTACACAACATTCTGGACCTATTGGAACAAAACGACCTCTTCCTCAAACCGGAAAAATGCATCTTCCACGCTCCTAGCATCGATTACCTGGGGGTAATCATTGAAAA
The DNA here is from genome assembly GCA_021527035.1 of Lactarius vividus. NCBI lineage: Eukaryota > Fungi > Basidiomycota > Agaricomycetes > Russulales > Russulaceae > Lactarius > Lactarius vividus. The sequence goes on along the minus strand of JAKELG010000078.1, from coordinate 170,106 downwards.
GGGGGTGACTCGTATGGACCCTGTCAAAATTTCTGGCATCAAAGAATGGCCCACCCCGAAGAATGTTAAACAGGTGCGATCCTTCCTAGGCTTCTGCAACTTCTACTGCACTTTCATCAGAAATTTTGCCACCTACGCACGACCCCTCAACAAACTCACACGCAAAGAAGTCAAATGGACATGGACAACAACAGAACAAGAAGCATTTGACAAAATCAAGAAGCTCGTCACAGAAGAACCGGTACTCGCACACGCCAAGCTAGAAGATCAATTCGAACTAGAAGTAGACGCGTCAGGCTTTGCAGTAGGAGCGGTACTACTCCAACGCAAAGAAGATGGCAAGAGACACCCCATTGCATACTACTCCAACACCCTCAGCGCCACAGAACGGAACTACGACATCTACGACCTAGAACTTCTAGCAATAGTCAAAGCACTCAGGAACTGGCGACACTATCTAGCAGGATCCCCACACAAGATCAAGATTTTCTTGGATCATATGAACCTACAATATTGGCGATCTCCACAGAAGATAAGTCGCCGAGTAGCCCAGGAAGTACTTGAACTTTCTGAATATGACATTGAGATTCACCACATTAAGGGAACAGCAAATGGAAGAGCCGATGCCTTATCTAGACGCCTGGATTACGATCAAGGGGAAGGAGACAACGAACACGTCACGGTACTACCGGATGAAGTCTTTGTCAGGGCAACTTCACTGGACACCACGGAAGACCCACTCCGAATCAATGCCACCATATCAGTGCAAGAAATGGAAAAGGTCAATCCGATATATGCACAGGACGCTGATAAAATACACCCATGGGTAGACCCACACGGCCTCAAACTAATCGAAGGCACATGGTCCAAAGACGGGAGACGCGCAGTCACTGGAGGTCTCCATGAAAAGCGTGAAATTATCAAAACGCATCATGACCCACCCGTATACAGACACCCCGGGATTAGCCGCACCATCAAACTCGTGGAACGATACTACTGGTGGCCTGGACTATGCCAAGAAGTCATGGACTATGTCAAGGGTTGCGCCGACTGCCAAAGAATTAAAGTCAACACCAGGGCCATCAAAGCACCACTGCGCCCAATATTCCCTAAACCGGAGGCGATGCCGTTTGAAACCATTGCCCTTGATTTTATCACTAAACTCCCTGTGGTGCAAGACTGTGACACGATCCTCACGATAACGGATCACGACTGCACAAAGATGTCTCTGTTCATCCCCTGCCAAGAAGAGATATTGGCTGAAGGAACTGCCACCCTGTATGTAAAACACGTTTTCCCCCGATTCGGATTACCTGGCAAGATAATCAGCGACAGAGATCCACGGTTTGCATCAAAATTCACACGAGAATTATGCAAAATCCTTGGAATAGAACAGAACATCTCAACGGCATACCACCCACGCACAGATGGACAATCCAAACGTACTAATTAATGGCTAGAACAATACCTGCGATTTTGGGTCAACGAGTGACAAGACGATTGGATCCATTATCTCCCCATGGCTGAGTTCACGCATAATAACTGGCCCAGTGAAACTACTAAAGAATCCCCATTCCAGCTTCTCATGGGGTATAACCCTCGTGCCGATTGGACCGACAGACCATCGCCCATCCCACAAGTGGCGCTCAGGGTCAAACAGTTTAAGGAACTCCGCCAGCACGCGCAGTCACTGATGATCAAAGCGCAGCAGGGGTGGATCAAGGCCAAAGATACGCCCAAGTTCCAAATAGGGGATCAAGTGTGGCTGGAAGGGCGCCACTTACGCACGCACCAACCAACAGCGAAATTAGCGGCACGACGCCACGGCCCCTTTAAGATCGTCCAGGTGATGTCCGCAGTCAACTATCGTCTCAAACTTCCCACACAGTGGCAGATCCATCCAGTGTTCCATGTGGACCTCCTCACGCCCTATCGCAAGACACCCACGCACGGACCAAACTATCAGCGCCCACCACCGGATCTAGTTGGTGGCGAAGAAGAATATGAAGTTGAGAAGATTCTAGACTCTCAGCGGTTCGGCAGAAGTCGCAAGCTGCAATATTTGGTCAAATGGAAGGGGTACCCAGACTCGGACAACCAATGGGTCGACAAGGATGACGTATTCGCAGATGATGCGATCCGGGAGTTCAAAAATTCAAACCCCGCTCGCAAGATGCATATAAGCGCAGGGAAATCCCAAGAGATGTCCCCATCTCCTCCTTTCACTACCACCACTACTCATGCGTCCATCCTCCCCAGTCAACTTCCAATATGTCGTCAACACCAAGTTATCCACACCTTACCGAGTACAGTCCACGCCACCGTCACCCCTGTCGTCTACCCTCGCCCTTCACCAACGAGGAGATCGTCCTCCTTCCACCTCATCATCCCGAGTTCCTTCGCCGTCCCCCACTCTTTATTCCGAGACCAATCAGCCCAGTCACCTCAGGAGCAACTACGTCCCGACCAGAGTGCCTACTCCAGCGGGCGACGAACAGGGGTACGTACCCAGCCGACCAGCGACCCCACCAGGGCCCGACAAGGGCGGGGATCCGTACGACCCAGCCGAGCGTCTTGAGACGCATCAGTATCTATGTTACGCCACCCATCTCACCACAACACACTTGGAAACCCCCCCCGCTATGCGGACCCACTGGGGAGGCTATCACACTACCAGCAACACATCCATCTGCACTTCGCGCAGATCAAGAAGAGGAACTTATGCAGGAGGCCGAAGATCGGCCGGAGACGCCCCCACCCAGGGGATACCAATACAACAGGGGAGTCCATTATATCCCTTTTCAGATACGAGACGCTCAAGAACGTCTTTGGCCAGCCCATTTTACTCAACTCATCCTCACCGCCAACCCCTTCGTGTTGGCCTTCCGCAACGGGTGCAACCAGCAGTACGGGAAGCCTGTACACGTCACCCTGTACTACGACGAGCAGTCCCCTACCCCCACTTACTCCGATGACGACCTCACATTCCTGCTCTCCGATGCGGGACTAGTCGATTCGGTTGACCAGGCGCTCCTTCACATGAAGGATGCGACTCTTGTAGCCAAGGTACACCGGTACCGGTGCATGACCCTTGGATGGCGCGCCCAACAGCATCGGGTAGCAGCGGAGCAGATGAAGCTGGAGCATATTGAGATCGAGAGGAACAGGTGCGTTGCTCGACTCCAGCGGGCTCACGCGGTGGACCGCATCGAGAACGAACGGGCCTCCCTCCATTGGGGACCCCGAGCCGAAGAAGACACCAAGGAGCTGGCCCAAATCAGAGCCATGCGCGAGCTCGGCACCAATCCCTTGGCAGTCATGCACAGTCAAGCTGGGGCTTGAGCCTGAAAAGGGGGTGATGTTACGTTCCATTCTCGGACTGCCCGGCCCAGTTGTGAACTCTGACATACTCGTGATGACTCAGTATGTCAGTAGTAATGTGTCATGGACTTCGGATCTCGTTGCCTCGTGTTCCAGCTGACTGATGATTCTTATTGTTGTACGTGATGTGTCTTATGCGCTCACCTCCGAGTTCTATTGTTGTACAATATTGGTATTACGTTGTGGATGACTGATTCCTAGGATCCCTGTCCTAGGATTTACGCTAGTTACACTATTGGCTACGTACAAGTTCGAGCGGAGCTAGAACTGGCTCCCTTACGTGTATTTAAGCTTGTAGCACTACGGACCAGGATCCCCATCTTGGTCTTCTTCGAATTACCACTCTCTACTCGTCTTCTGTGCTAGGGACTCGCAGTGTCCCTAAGTGAGCTAGCTCCGGCATATCCCTTTGCAACCAAGGGGGATCCCCGTGACTCTGTCTCCAGTTCCCTTGTGAATGGTAGACTCGCCAGCCGTGACGTATCTGCCAAATACCACGTGCCACCTCGTCTTTGAATACCTCAACGCTCGTACTGCTCGACCCACCCATTGCTATTACATCGTCGACAACCCCTGGTGGAGGTATATTCGTAAAGTTCCCAGTCCACCTCCCAGTGTACCCCTTGACCTCCCCCTATACACGTATCGCAACTCCACGGGAGCGTACCAACGACACCCCGTGGTATTCCCCGACTCTCCGGACAACCACCGACGCTATCCAAGAAGGAACCCACGTTACAACAGCGTCTAAGTCAGACGAATGTCCGTGGTAGACGTTACAACAACGATCCTAGGGATCAGTCATCCATATCATAATATTGTACATGTAGAACAATGGGAGACATCAGTCAGCATAGTAATCCACATCACGTACAACAATAGAGGTCATCAGTCAGCACAACACAAGGTGGTTAGATCTGAAGTCCATGACACATTACTTCTGACATGTCAGGTCATCGTGAACACATCAGAGTCCACAACTGGGCCGGGCAGTCCAAAAACGAAATGTAACATGCAGAACTTCATCGGGGGAACTGCAATGATGAAGGGGATCTAAGATCAAGGGTTCAGCTTTAGAAGGATGATGACAACTGATGAACAGCATAGATGGACAGCATACTCACAGTGACAAGGGAGACTGTGGTGAGATAAACTGAGCAGCTGGAAGCAGCAGAGGGAGATCTTGTAAGGGAAGCTAAAGGTAGTTCTGGCACACAAGCAGTGAGGAACTGATGTTTACATTGGAGAGGAGTCGACATACCTGGCACACAAGCAGTGAGGAACTGATGTGGACCAGGAGCATACAAGCTGCACTACTTATACTCTACAGAGGGTGACACTGGTACAAAGAGAGTAACACAGAGTCACATATTACAAGGAGCATTGTTCTGAGTGTGGGACAAGAGGAATGTACAGAAGGAGAACAAGGTGATAAGAACACAAGGAATCCAGATTAAGATGATATCATAGTGACATCACAATAAAGATAGAACAAAGGAAAGTACAAAGACGCAAGGTACAATGTAAAGTCCAGAGGAGTCCGAATGATGTCATTGTACATGATGTCATAGATAAGAAAGAAGTCCGAAATTGTACAGATCAAATATCTAATCTACAAGTCCTGTAAATCTTATCTAAAGCAGTCCATGCTGCAAGTCCGGTCCGTCCAGAGCCGCTAAGTGCACAAAGGTCACTTATCAACATCTCCCCGTGATCTACAATCTAAGGACACAAACTCATGTCTTTGTTATGTTTTTCCAGTAGTACTCGTGCTAGACTCTTTGTAAAGCCATCTGCAACCATTTCTACTGTAGGGGTTCGAATCAGGGTGATGGTCCCCTTTTCAATATACTCCCTGATGACATGATGCCATATGGCAATGTGCTTAGACCGTCTCCCAGTGACAGGGTTCAAGGCCAAATCAATGGCACCCTTGTTGTCACCATGCAGTGGGATGGGGTGGTTGACCTCGTACCCAAGTTCCGTGAGGAAACTTTGATACCACGCAGCTTGATTGGCCGTGTCGGTCATGGCCATGTACTCCGCCTCCATAGTGTTTTGGGCCACTGTCTTTTGCTTTCACGAAGACCAGCTTATTGCACCGTTAGCTAATAGGAATACATAACCAGAGGTTGAGTGACGATCATCAGTCTGATCAGCCAGACTGGAGTCAGTGTAGCCATGAAAGGCCATCACCACTGGCGCCATTATAGACAATGCGCATATCCAGAGTTCCTACTAAGTAAGACAGGACATACTGCGCAAGGCATAGATGTTGGGGGCTAGGGTTTGCTGCATACTGCGCCAAACGTGCCACAGCAAATGCAATGTCTGGTCTAGTGCCAATCTGAACATACAGCAGACTACCAATTAACGACTGGTAGTGCGTAATGTCAGTGGCAGTAGCCTGACCAGTATATTTAACAAGGTGCTCTTCAGCACCAGCAGGCAAGGGTGTGTTGTGTGGATTGGCATCAGACATGCCAAAGCATTCAAGGACATCCTTGATGTAGCCAGACTGATCTATTTCAATGAGTCTGAAGGAGCGGTCACGCACAATGCACATGCCAAGGTAGGATTCTATCTCCCCAAGATCTGTCATTTCATAGTGTTCAGACAGTCTTGACTTAAGACACTTGATTCCATCCAATGAGGGACCCAGTATTGTGATGTCGTCAATGTAGACAATAATGAAGAGTGGATCATACCCCTCTCATTGAGGCATCACATATACGCCAGCATCAGCAAACATCCGCTTAAAGCCGAGTGCAGTGAGCACTCCATGGAATTGCAAGTTCCATGTGCAGGAGGCTTGTTTGAGACCATATATCGCCTTAACTAGGCGGCACACCTTAGTCTCAGAGCCAGTGACGGTGAAACCTTGTGGTTGCTCCATGTAAATCTCCTCATCAAGCACACCATTGAGAAAAGCAGACTTGACATCCATCTGATGGATGTGCCAGTCCTCCAGCACGGCCAATGCCAGAAGTAAACGTAGTGACTCAAAATGTGCGACAGGGAGAGAAGGTTTCATCAAAATCTATGCCAGGGATCTGCGTAAATCCCTTGGCCACCAAGCGAGCTCTATAGTGGCCATCCGCTTTGAGCTTGAAGACCCATTTGGATTTTACTGCCTTACGGTTAGGCGGGAGATCTACTAACTCCCAGGTGCCATTCTTGGCAAGGGCGTCCATTTCATACTGACACGCCTTTGTCCACTCACCTGCATCTGCAGACTGCATTGCCTCCGCAAAGGTTGCAGGGTCTCTGCTGATGTAGGCTGCAGCAAGTAGCTCCGCATATCCCAGATGCCTGCCACGCAGTGCCAGTATTGTCCGCATTGAAGTAGCGGGGGTTGGGCACGGGTGCGCGACCAGATCGCCTTGGTGCATTGTCCATTTTGTGCAACAGCTGACTGCGCTGTGCATGTTCCTCAAAACCCCCAGGCATTTCTGGCGAGGGTGGAGGGACACTGTGCATAATGCGCATTGCACCTTGGCAAGGCAGGGGTGTAGTAGGAGTGCGCTGCTCACGCTTAGGAGTGGTTGGCGGAGCAGGCAGTGTGGCAGGGGGTGGTGGCGTGTGTGGATGCTCCTGTTTGGGGTCTAATAGGTCTTCTATGTCCTCCTCCTCACTACTGTGTGAGTGTGTAGGGGAGGCGACTCACTGTGGTGGTAACGCTGACGTGCTAGGTATGGCAGTCACTGTAACCGGTGTCACTACTGGTGGGCTCATAGGGGAAGGTGTGGGGTGTGTCTCAACACCCTGAAGGGACAGGAAGCTACTCTCGTCGAATGTCACATCCCTGGACAATCGAACAGAGTGGGTTGAGCGGTCCCAGAGCTTATAGCCCTTAGATTCAGGCTTGAACCCGATAAGTGTGACCTCAATGGCCTTTGCATCCAATTTGTGACGCTTATCAGCGGGTACGTGCATGTACCCCTTGCATCCAAAGATGCGCAAATGTGAGACATCGGGCACCTTGCCAGAGTGCCAGAGCTCATAGGGTGTTACATTTTGCTCTCAGACTGTCCGGACCGGTTGTGGACTCTAACGTGTTCATGATGACTTGGCGCGTTGGTAGTAATACGTCATGGACTTCGGATCTTGCTGCCTCATGTCTCGGCTGACTGATAGGTTTCATTGTTGTACGTGATGATGTTTATGCCTCTCCCTCCGACTCCTATTGTTGTACGATATCAGTATTACGTTGTGGATGACTGATCCCTAGGATAGTTGTACTAGGGTTTACGCTACTTATGCTATTGGCTACCTACGAGTTCGAGCGGAGTTAGAAGTAACTCCCATACTTGTATTTAAGCTCATAGTAGTGCAGACCAGGATCCCCATCTTGGTCTTCTTCGAATACCACTCTCTACTCGTCTTCCGTGCTAAGGACTCACAGGAGTCCTTAAGTGAACTAGCTCTGGCATATCCCTCTCCGACCAAGAAGGGATCCCCGTGACCTCATCTCCATCTTCACTCGTGAATGGTAGATCAGCCGACCGTGACTTATCCACCCAGAACCACGTGTCATCTCGTCTTCGAATATCTCAACTCGTGTACCGCTCGTCCTACCCATTGCTACTACATCGTTGACAATCTCGAGTGGGAGTACATCCGCAAAGTCCCCCAACCCCCGCTGAACGTCCCGATAGCAGAGACGTTATACACCTACAGAGACTCCACAGGCACGTATTGGCCTCACCCAGCAGTGTTCTCTAGCTCGCACGACAACCACAGATATTACCCGCACAGGAACCCACGTTACAACAGCGTCTAAGTCAGACGAACGTCCGTGGTAGACGTAACATTAAGACCAAGATCCTTCAACGTGGCTTCCGCAGTAACAACCCGCGATCTTTGGATCCCGTTCAGACCGTATCACATTGACAGAAGAGGGGAACGCAACGTCCCCAAGCAGTACCTCAAAGGAGCCTTTTGGCAGACAGAACAAGGGGACCCAGGTTACGTAGTCCTCTACACTTACAAAGACGGCAAAACCGGACTTATCCCGGTAGAATTCAACTTCGATCACACTTGTTGGACAGAAATTAGGTGGGACGAACTCCACGGCAAACTACAAGTCATTAGACCAGCAGGATCAGGCCTCCATCTCGACATTCGCCAAAGCGAAACAACTACCAGAGATCAGTGGGGACCCATTGACGGACAAGAAGAGGAACCAGTCCGTTCTCCTACGCCCAAGACACCCGCACCTTCCCCCTCATTAGGGAGCAACCCCGAAGAAATCCAAATTCTCGAAGCACAAGCAGAAGAAGAAGAAACGCAGTTGGGACTATTAGCTGAGTCCATACCCACAGACATGACGACTACAATCACTGAACAACCCACCACGTTCCAAGAACCCATGCGCATAAGCCGTGGAGGAGAACCGCCGTCTGGAGGGCCAGGAGGAGGAGACGGTGGAGGAGACCCCGGAGAACCCCTCTTCACAGGGCCAAATGTGTCAAGCGGAACAAAACCCGAGAAGTTCATGGGCAAGGAACCCCTCGTGTTCACAGGAGACCGCACCAAAGTCCAGCAATTCCTTACTCAATGGGAGTTGTTCGTAGAAACCAACTATGATAACCCAGCGTTTACTCTCCCCTATCGAAAAGTGCTGATATTCCTCACCTACATTCAAGGGGATCACGTCAACGAATGGGTCCTGTCTACCACCAAGTGGGTCAAGGCGTACAAGGCCAAGCACGGACCCTACGACAGATGGATTTGGGAGGCCATCGAACTCGGCTTCCGCAATACGTTCGCAGACACGCTTGAAAAAGAAAGGGCACAACAAGAACTCCAGAAGGGCTTCCGAATGGAAGGACAAGATATCGACTCCTACGTGTTACGGTACGAGCTCGAAGGACTCTTATTACGATATGGGGATTGAAGTGGACGCTTACTATACGGTTATGACTACGATAGTAAGTGAAGATTAGTCATGGACTCACCATCAGTCAGCAGAAGTCGTAGTAGCATGTGATAGTACTATGACTCACTACTAGGATAGCGGTAGTAGGGTTCGAGCTATTATCGCTAGTAGTTAGCATCTTAAAGAGGAGCTTTAAAGCTGCCTCTACAATCTGTATAAATAGTGGGCTGCAAAGACCAAGATACGCCATCTTGGTCTTCTTCAAAATACCACTCTCGTCTTCTATCTCTAGAGGAACTCTCGAAACCCTATCTACTCCTAAGGGAAGACTTCGCTTCTAGTCCTGACCTTCGAGTCTAGGAATCTGGCCCTTTCGACACGACAAGTCGGAGTTGCCTTGGCATTGATTGGACATGCACTGTGGATCGCCTTGGTCGTGTTCTACGGTCTTATTGAGACCATACGAGGACGCCTGTGACTAGCTAAGTTGTGAACGCCCTTCTACGAGCTCAAGTCGAGCTGAACGCCGTGGTAGCGTTACATTAAGACCAAGATTACCAACCGTGGCGTTCACTACAAGGGATCAGTGGAGAAACTTTCGACCCTACAACCTCGAAACCAGAGGAGAACGATCAGTACCGCGACGATTCCTAGGCGCGGCCAGGTGGAGAGAATACAGAGGAGACACCGGCTACTTCGTAGACTTCCCAGGAGAGGCAATCAGATACCGACCAGTTGAGTTCAACTACTCCAACTTCTGCTGGATGGAGATTACGTGGAACCCAATAGACAACCGGTGGGACGTTGTTAGACCAGCAGGAAGACACTACCGCTGTGATATCGATTCCAGAGAACTTCACGGAGACGACTGGGGATCACTAGACGGTGACAGCAGCAGCAGCGAAGAAGAAGAAGCACCCAGGGAACGCGCACCCTCAGAATCAAGTCACGAAGAACAAGTAGAAGAACACACGGCCACAGAAAGTGAAATACGGCCAGGAACAGGAGACGACTCAAGTTTATTGGCACACATAGCTGAGTCACTACATATTACAGTACCAGAAGAGATTCATATCCGAAGCCCTATGGCCACAGTAACCGAAACACAAGCCATGGAAGAAGTACAACGCATAAGGGAAGAAGCCAAAGCCATCCTCAACCCCATCAACCCTAACACTGGACACCGTATGACGGCCGACGATGCAGCCATTTTCAGGGCAATAGGACCGGACCACCCAGACCCACCGGAAGGACCACCACCACCACCAGGAGGACTCCCAGGCGGATTCCCAAGCCAAGGCCCGACTGGAGGAGGATTCCTGGGAGGAGGACGACCACCAAATGGAGGAGGACCCCCGCCAGGAGGACCCCTAGCCAGAGGACCTCCAAGTGGGGGGCACGGGTCGGATAGACTCTCAGGTGAACCCCCAACCGTATTCGATGGAGATCATACTAAATACGAGGCATTCCTTACACAATGGCACGTGTATTGGGGGATGAACTTGGACGCCCCCATCATGCAGAACGAGTACCGACGATCCCTCCTTTTTCTGGGATATGTCAAGGGGATCAACGTCAGCGAGTGGACACTATCCATCCTCGAATGGCTCAATCGGGAAGTACGACGAGGAGTAAGCCAATACTCCCAGACACTATGGAACCACGTGGCAACAGAATTCGCCAAACGGTTCTCGAACATACTCGAGGAAGAACAGGCGCAAGCAGAACTACAGAAGGGAATCAAGATGACCGGAGAGGATATTGACGCGTACGTAGTCAAATTCGAGCAACTAGCCAGAAAAGCTCACTACAATCTGAACAACCGACAAACTATCGATCGATTCACCTCGGGATTACCACGAGCCCTGTTCATGAAGGTCTACGAATTGGATGAACCGCACACATTTGAAGAATGGAAGAAGTGCGCGCTACGAAGGCAAAAACAATACATACATATGAAAGCACGTCTTGACAACTTCAAGACAAAGACACCGCCATCATCTGCCCAACCTTGGTGGAGGCCGCAACCCCCGAACTGGGGACCACCACGAGGACCACCCCCTCCCAGATACGACCCAAACGCAATGGACACATCGGCTGACCGAACTCGCGCAAGAGTGGCCGAAGTTGGAGACCCCAACAGACCATTCATCCCAAGACCGCAAAGAGGAGGATACGGAAGAGGAGGGGGACCTCCACCTCGAGATATGAGGACAGTTGTTTGTTACAACTGTAATCAGATGGGACATTTCTCATGAAACTGCCCACAGCCGCGCCACCGAGCAACTACCAGCCGAATGGTAGACACGGACTATTACACCCAGGAAGAGCCACCCACACAAGTCAGAGCAGCAAACACGGCACCTCCGCAACAACGAGCAAAAGACTGGCTGGCCGGAGTAGCCGGAGAATCGGATGACGTAAAAGACCTCATCCTCCAAGAAATGTGGGGGAAAGAGGGTTTTCAGAACGCCTGAACCCATCGGCCTGGGTGAGGGCAGTTAAATGTAACTCTGTAATCATGACTCGCTACTGTTCGCTCCGAATTCCAGTATCGATTCGTACAAGTTACGCTATGGCCGACATCAAAGCTCTCGTAGACTCGGGAGCCACTGACAACTTCATGAGACCATCATTCGCTCGAAGAATGGGCCTAGGTTTACAACAATTAGAACGCCCACGAAAAATATGGAACATAGATAACACCGAAAACAAAGCGGGCAGTATCACTCACTACATAGACCTCGAAGTCCAGACTAATCAGAAACGACAGAAGCTACGCTTCCTAGTCACGGACATCGGAAACGAAGATTTAGTATTAGGGTACCCCTGGCTGGCCGCATACGAACCTATGATCAACTGGAGATATGCAACCATCCATGAAAAGATGCTCCCAGTTGTAATCCGCTCCATAAATCCCACAACGGAATACCACGTCATCGGCACCCTCAAAACAGAAGATAAACAAGAAATACTGAATGAACTCACCGACAAGTGTCAGCTACGCACCACCACAACCGAACTAGCGATCGAAGCTAAACAATTTCACGACAAGGTAGAACTTCCAGAAGTATACCAAAAATTCGCAAAAATCTTCAGCGAAGAGGCATCAAATCGATTTCCACCGTCCAGGCCATGGGACCACGCCATCGAATTTAAGGAAGGAACCCCAGCGGCTATTGACTGCAAGGTCTATCCCATGACACAGGAAGAAGACGGCAAATTGAAGGAATTCCTTGACGAACAATTGAAGAAAGGCTACATACGACCATCAAAGTCTCCCTACGCATCATCATTCTTCTTCATCAAAAAGAAGGATGGAAAACTCCGACCAGTACAGGACTACAGGAAGATCAACGCCGTCACCATCTGCAACCAATACCCCCTACCCCTCATATCGGACCTAATCACAGACCTGAGCCAAGCACATACCTACACGAAGCTCGACGTTCGCTGGGGGTATAACAATGTCCGTATTAAAGAAGGGGACGAACACAAAGCCGCCTTCAAGACACGGTACGGTCTCTTTGAACCCACAGTCATGTACTTTGGACTTACCAATTCTCCGGCCATGTTCCAAACGATGATGAACACCATCTACCGAGATGTCATCATCAAGCACGAACAGAAGGGGACTATCATACGAGTATACATGGACGATATCGGCATCGCAACCAAAGACCCAGCAGGACAAAGGGAGCACGAGGAAGCGGTAAGCGACGTACTCCAAGTAGCCATGGAACACGACTTGTACTTCAAGCTCAAGAAATGCCTCTTCAACAAGCCGTGAATGGATTACCTGGGGGTAATCCTTGAAAAGGGGGTAACACGCATGGACCCGGTAAAAATTTCTGGCATCAAAGACTGGCCCACACCCACAAAGGTTTGTGACGTACGCTCCTTCCTGGGCTTCTGCAATTTTTACCGACTCTTCATTCGCGGCTTTGCCACGCACGCCAAATCGCTCAACAAACTCACGAGAAAGGACGCGGAATGGAAATGGACAGACGAAGAAGACAAAGCCTTCCAAAAGCTCAAAACCCTAGTCACAGAAGAACCCGTACTCGCCCATCCAAAACTTGACGACCCATTCGAACTTGAAGTAGACGCCTCAGGATTCGCGATGGGCGCAGTCCTACTCCAAAAGAAAGAGGACGGCAAGCGACACCCGATTGGCTACTATTCAACCACACTCAACGAAGCAGAACGTAACTACAACATATACGATCTGGAACTCCTAGCGATCGTCAAAGCACTCAGGCACTGGAGACCCCTATTAGCCAGATCACCGCACAAGATCAAAATCTATTCAGACCACATGAACCTCCAATATTGGAAGCTCCCGCAAAAGATAAGCCGGAGAGTCGCAAGGGAAGTACTGGAGCTCATGGAATACAACTTCAAAATTCACCACATCCCAGGAAAGAAGAACGGTCGTGCTGACGCACTATCTAGACGACCAGACTACGACCAAGGAGAACGGGATAATGAAAACGTAACAGTACTACCCGAAGACGTCTTCGCACGAGCAACCACCATACAGGCAGCACAGGACCCCCCACAAAAAGAAATAATCCTGCGCTACTGGATAGACCCCCAACAACTGAAGTTCATCAACGGAGCATGGTATCGACAAGGAAAGTACGTAATCACCGGATCCCTAGATGAGAAACGGGAACTCATCGCTGCACATCACGACCCTCCGGTACACGGACACCCCGGAATCGCGCGAACCACAAGACTAATAGAAAGAAGATACTGGTGGCCGGAACTGAAACTAGACGTCCAAAACTACGTACAAGGATGCGCCGAATGTCAACGGCACAAAGTCAATACGCGACCCACCAAAGCTCCACTGATGCCTATCACACCAAGGGAAGACGCACTCCCGTTCGAAGCCATAGCCCTCGACTTCATCACAAAACTCCCAACGTCGCAGGGGTTTGATACTATCCTAACCGTAACGGACCACGATTGCAGCAAAGCCTCGGTATTCATCCCTTGCAACGAAGAAATCACGGCTGAAGAAACCGCCGGACTTTACGCCACTCATGTCTTCAAACGATTTGGACTGCCGTCAAAAATTATCAGCGACAGAGACCCCCGATTTGCCTCAAAATTTACCCGAGAACTGTGCCGAATCCTTGGAATCCAACAGAACATTTCAACGGCGTATCACCCACGAACGGATGGACAATCGGAAAGGACCAATCAATGGCTAGAACAATATCTCCGCTTCTGGGCCAACGAACGGCAGGATAACTGGGCGGCCTTTCTACCCATAGCAGAATTCGCGCATAACAATTAGCCTCACGAGACGACAAGGAAGTCCCCATTCTCCCTCCTTATGGGATATGATCCGCGCGCTGATTGGCTCGATAAGCCATCTCCGATCCCACAGATCACCACGAGGCTGGAGCAGTTCCGAGAAGCACGGAGAGAAGCCCAAGAACTTATCAGAAAGGCGCAACTCATGTGGGTCAAACACCGAAATACCCCCAAATTCCAAGTAGGGGATTACGTATGGCTAGAAGGACGTCACCTAAGAACCAATCAACCAACTCCCAAGCTGGCGGCGAGACGACATGGACCTTTCAAGATCACGCGAACCCTATCGCCGGTGAACTATCAACTGGAACTCCCCATGCAGTGGAGTATCCACCCCGTATTCCACATCGATCTTCTCACACCTTATCGAGAGACGCTCATGCACGGAGAAAATTTCCAACACCCACCGCCAGACTTGGTAGAAGGAGAAGAAGAATACGAGGTCGAGAAGATTCTAGACCATCGGCACCTCGGCAGAAAGAAGCGCCTTCAGTACCTGATCAAGTGGAAGGGATACCCTGACTCGGAGAATCAGTGGGTCGATAAGGACGACGTGTTCGCCGAAGACGCCTTAGCTGAGTATCAACGATTGAATCCCCGCACGACGCGAGACTTAAAAGCTAGGAAGATCTCATCCAAACCCCCATCACCTTCTCTCAATCATCACACTGGCTTCATCTCTTCCCTACTCGCAACAATGTCCATTCCCACTGCCGCCGAGGCCATTGCTCATGTTGCCTCAAACATGGGCCCCATCACCCACCAAGAACTCATCGACGCTCTTCAAAGCCTCGTCCCCGCCGAACACACCCCCGACACCAGCAACCCCTCCAGCTGGTGGCTGGTCACCGAAGACGGCCAGCGTCTCAACCGATCCCCGCTCACAACGTCCGAAGTTAATCGGCTTCGCGCAGCTCTCTGCGACAGTGAGGTGTCCTCACCTCGACCTCTCCCAGTCCGAGTTGAGCAGTGGGTCGAGGAGCCGATCGCCGGTGACGTCACGATGGCAAGATTGGAAACGGGAGCGCAAGTGGATGGAGGTAGCGAGGGCGTGGAAGCGGGAGCAGCTTCTGAGGGCGACCGAACGGCGGTCGGAGATGATGGCGAGGAGGAAGGCAGGGGCCGTGGAGCGCATGAGACGATATTGGAACAGGCGCGAGGGAGCCTCCACGATTACTACCCAGATGAGCACCCGCTCATCGTCACTGCCACCGACACTGACCACCCCAACGAGACCCCCTACGCCTGCGACACCGCGGGCCGCCCCTTGTACTGAGGCGGAGTTCGAGCAGACGCTCCTCCCCTCTTCCCACTACTTCAACTACGACACCGCGCCCTAGGGCCCGCGCCCCACGGATATCGCCATAACCGTGGGGAGGACTTCATTCACTACCCGATCACCGACAGTCAGGGGCGCACCCGCCAGGCCGCATTCATCCAAGTTATCATGAACGCGGACCCCCTGGTGCTGGGGCTGACGGAGGACAGTGAGAAGGTGTACTCGAAGCCGCTCTACGCCGAGCCGCAGGTCCGGGCCCGAGGTAAGCCCCATTACCCCCAAGAGGATCTCATGATCTTCGCCGGAGGATACCACGACCACCCCCGCATCGATCGCGCCCTCACGGAGCTGCATGATGTAAGCCTCAAGGCCGAGCTACATTGTAACACTACCACTGCGTTTAGTTCGACTTGAACTCGGGTGTAGGCGTTCACGACTTAGCTGGTCTACGCGGCGCTTGGAGCGTCTCGGTAATCCCGTAGAATACCACTAAGGCGATCCACAGTATTCGTCCTAGCAACACTAAGGCAACTCCGACTTGGTGCGTCGAAAGGGCCAGAGTCTTAGACTCGTAGGTCAAGACAGTAAGACAGGCGTCCCTCAAAAGGGGAGAAGGATCTACGAATCCTTCTAGAAGGCGAGTAGTGAAAGTGGTATTTGAGAAGAAGACCAAGATGGCGTATCTTGGTCTTCGCAACCCACTATTTATACATATTACAGAGGCAGCTTTAAAGCTCCTCTCGAACGTGACGACTAATAGCAGTAATAGCTCGAACCCTACTACCGCTATCCTAGTAATGAGTCATGCTAGCAATCACATGCTAGCACGACACGCTGACTGATCCTACTGTCCATGACTAATTTCTACTTACTATCGTAGTCATAACCGTATAGTAAGCGTTCTCCTCTTCGTTCGTACCGTATTTTCGAGTCCTGAAGTCCGTTCGCGACATCACCCCCTTTTCAGCTGCGGCGCCCACGCCGACGAATGCGCGGCCCCGACATCCACCCGGCCTGTATCTCTTCGATCCGCTCCAATGTGTTAGCCATCTCTAGCCGGAACTTACTTCGGGCAAGCTCCCCCTTGATCCCCCCGAGCGCGGCGGCAAGCTGATGGAGGCGCTGCTCCATCCTCTCAGCCTCGTACGTGTAGGCACGGTATCGGTGCACCTCTGCCCGGAGGCTGACGTCGTGGAGCTCCCCGATGGCGCGGTCGAGGCGAGGGCGGTCGTGGTAACCGCCGGCGAAGAGGGCCATGTCCTCATGGGGGTACTGTTCCTTCCCCGTGGCCTTGACGTGGGGCTCCGCGTACAGGGGCTGCGAGTAGACCTTCTCGCTGTCCGCGACGAGCCCCAACACGATGGGGTCAGCGCCCATGACGACCTGGACGTATGCGGCTTGGCACGTCCGTCCTTGTCCGTCGGTGATAGGGTAGTGGACAAAGTCCTCCCCGCGATTGTAACGATACCCATGGGGAGGCGGTCCCAGGGCGGATTGGTGTAGACGGAATAGTGGAAACGGAGGGGGTGCGTCGGCCCGCACGCCGCCTCAGGTACAAAGGACGTCCGCGAGTGTCGCAGGCAGTAAGGAGTCTCGGCGGGGTGATCAGTGTCTGTGGCGGTTGATATGAGGGGATGCTCAGCTGGATAATGGTCCGCTAAGCTCCCTCGGACTTGTTCGAGGATTGTCTCCTCGCCTCTTGCCGCTCCTTCCTCTCCCTCGTCCACTCTCGTCGTCTCCGAAGGGCCTCCCTGACGTCCGTTCGGCCGCCTTCCTCAACTGCTCCCGTTGCCAGTCCTCCGCTATCTGCCTCCACTTCTGCTCCTGCCACCGTTCCCAGTCGACCGTCGCCTGCGTCTTGGGCTTCTTCCTCGGTTCGATATTCGACTCGTACTGGGACAGGTCGAGATGGGGAACGCTCAAGTTCCGGGAGAGCTGCACGAAGCCGATCGACTTCGGCCGTTGTGAACGGGACCTCGTTGATCCGCTGGCCGTCCTGGGAGAGGATCCACCAGGTGGCGGGGTTGCTGGTGTCGTCGTGGTAGGTGGCGGGGACTGTGGACTGGAGGGCCTCGATGACCTCTTGGTAGGTGAGGGGGCCCGCGTTTCTGGCAACACGAGCGATGGCGTCGGCGGAAGAGGAAACGGACATGGTTGCGAGTATGGATGAGAGGATGACGCCAGTTTGACTAGTGGGAGAGGGGAATGAAGGTTCTTGGTGGGTCCGCCCTGTTTTTAAGCTGCTAGCGAGTCGGGGATTGGATAGTTTGTACTCAGCTATGGCTTCGTCGGCGAATACGTCATCCTTATCGACCCACTGGTTTTCCGAGTCGGGATATCCCTTCCATTTGATCAGGTACTGTAGGCGCTTCCTCCTGCCGAAATGCCGGTGGTCCAGAACCTTCTCGACCTCGTATTCCTCTTCTCCTTCTACTAAATCTGGCGGTGGGCGCTGGAAATTTTCTCCGTGCATGAGCGTCTCACGATAAGGTGTGAGAAGATCGATGTGAAACACGGGGTGTATACTCCATTGTGTGGGAAGCTCCAGTTGATAGTTTACGGGCGATAAGACCCGTGTGATTTTGAAGGGTCCATGCCGCCTTGCCGCCAGTTTAGGTGTTGGTTGATTGGTCCTCAGGTGACGTCCTTCCAGCCACACATAGTCTCCGACGTGGAGTTTAGGGGTGTCCCTGTGTTTTACCCACATTGATTGTGCCTTCTTGATAAGGTCATGGGCTTCTCTTCGGGCTTCTCGGAATTGTTCCAGTCTCGTGGTGACCTGCGGGATAGGAGATGGCTTATCGAGCCAATCAGCGCGTGGGTCGTAACCCATGAGGAGAGAAAACGGGGACTTCCTTGTTGCCTCGTGGGGCCAGTTGTTATGTGCGAATTCTGCTATTGGTAGAAAAGCTACCCAGTTATCTTGACGCTCGTTTGCCCAAAAGCGGAGGTATTGCTCTAACCACTGATTGGTGCGTTCCGATTGTCCATCCGTTCTAGGGTGATACTGCTGTAGAGATGTTCTGTTGGATTCCTAGGATCCGGCATAGTTCCCGTGTGAACTTGGAGGCGAATCGGGGGTCTCGGTCACTAATGATCTTCGATGGTAGTCCGAAGCGTTTGAAGACGTGCGTCGCATAGAGTCCCGCTGTTTCTTCTGCTGTGACTTTCTTCGTTGCAGGGGATGAACACCGAGGCTTTGCTGCAATCGTGGTCTGTTATTGTTAGGATGGCATCGTATCCTTGTGACGCCGGAAGTTTGGTGATGAAATCGAGGGCGATTGTTTCAAACGGGAGGGCGTCTTCTTTCGGTGTGATAGGTACAAGCGGGGCTTTCGTAGGTCGGGTGTTGACCTTGTGTCGCTGGCATTCGGCACATCCTTGCACATAGTTTCGGACGTCTGGTTTTAGCTCTGGCCACCAGTATCTTCGTTCCACCAATCTTGTGGTTCGCGCGATTCCCGGGTGTCCATGTACCGGAGGATCATGGTGTGCGGCTGATGAGCTTCCGTTTCTCATCTAGGGATCCCGTAATGACGTACTTCCCTTGTCTGTACCATGCTCCGTTTACAAACTTCAGTTGTTGAGGGTCTACCCAGTATCGTAGGATGATTTCCGTTTGTGGCGGGTCGTGTACTGCTTGTACCACGGTTGTTCGTGCAAAGACGTCTTCTGGTAGTACTACTACGTTCTCGTTGTCCCGCTCTCCTTGGTCATAGTCCGGTCGTCGGGACAGTGCATCGGCGCGGCCATTTTTCTTTCCTGGGATGTGATGAATTTCGAAGTTATATTCCATGAGTTCTAGTACTTCCCTGGCGACTCTCCGACTAATCTTTTGTGGCAGTTTCCAGTACTGGAGGTTCATGTGGTCGGAGTAGATTTTGATTTTGTGCGGTGATCCGGCCAGTAGTGGTCTCCAGTTTCGAAGGGCTTTGACGATTGCGAGAAGTTCTAGGTCGTATATGTCGTAGTTTCTTTCCGCTTCGTTAAGTGTGGCCGAGTAGTAGCCTATTGGGTGTCGTTTGCCGTCTTCTTTCTTCTGTAGTAGTACTGCTCCTGTTGCGAAACCTGAGGCGTCTACTTCGAGCTCGAATGGGTTGTCAAGTTTGGGGTGTGCGAGTACTGGTTCTTCCGTGACTAGTGCCTTGAGTTTCCGGAACGCCTTGTCTTCCTCGTCTGTCCATCTCCACTCCGTGTCCTTTCTCGTGAGTTTGTTGAGTGGTTTTGCGTGTGTGGCGAAGCCGCGAATGAAGAGTCGGTAAAAATTGCAGAAGCCGAGGAATGACCGGACGTCACGAACCTTCGTAGGTGTTGGCCAGTCTTTGATGCCCGAAATTTTTACCGGGTCCATACGTGTTACCCCCTTTTCAAGGATTACCCCCAGGTAATCCATTCGCGGCTTGTGGAAGAGGCACTTTTCGAGTTTGAAGTAGAGATCGTGTTCTAAGGCCACTTGTAGCACGTCGCGGACTGCTTCTTCGTGGTTCTCTTGTCCCGCCGGGTCTCTTGTTGCTATACCAATATCGTCCATGTAGACGCGTATGGTCGTTCCTTTGGCCTCGTGCTTTGCGATGGTGTCTCGGTAGATCGTATTCATCATTGTTTGGAAGGTTGCCGGGGAGTTGGTGAGTCCGAAATACATGACCGTGGGTTCGAAGAGTCCGTACCGTGTTTTAAACGCCGCTTTGTGTTCGTCTCCTTCCTTGATGCGTACGTTATTATACCCCCATCTGACGTCCAATTTTGTGTAGGTGTGTGCTCGACTTAGGTCTGTGATGAGGTCCGAGATAAGGGGCAATGGATATTGATTTCGAATAGTGACGGCGTTTATCTTCCTGTAGTCTTGCACCGGACGTAGTTTTCCATCCTTCTTTTTGATGAAGAAAAAGGATGATGCGTAAGGGGACTTCGACGGGCGAATATACCCTTTCTTTAGTTGTTCGTCCAGGAATTCCTTGAGCTTGCCGTCCTCTTCTTGTGTCATGGGGTAGACCTTGCAGTCGATCGCCGATGGGGTGCCTTCTTTGAACTCGATGGCGTGATCCCATGGCCTGGAAGGGGGGAATCGGTTGGATGCTTCCTCGCTGAAGATCTTTGCAAATTGTTGGTAAGCTGGAGGAAGTTCTACTTTATCATGGAACTGCTTAGCTTCGATAGCTAGTTCCGTGGCCGTAGTGTGTAAGTGGCTTTCCTCTTCCAATTGTGCGATCGCGTCCCTTTTTTCTTCTTCCGTGATAGTGTTTCCGATAACGTGGTCTTCTTGCTTGGGGTTGATAGAGCGGATAACGACGGGGAGCATCTTCTCGTGTATGGTGGCGTATCTCCAATTGATCGTAGGTTCGTACGTCGCTAGCCAGGGATACCCAAGTACTAGGTCTTCGTTGCCTAAGTCTGTAACCAGGAAACGCATCTTTTGTCGCCGCTGGTTAGTTTGTACTTCTAGGTCGATGAAGTGGGTGATACTGCCCGCTTTGTTTTCCGTATTGTCAATATTCCATATTTTTCGGGGGTGGTCTAGTTTTTGAAGTCCTAGACCCATCCTTTTTGCGAATGAGGGGCGTATGAAGTTGTCCGTTGCCCCAGAGTCCACCAAGGTTCTTATGTCGGCCATTGCGTAATTCGTGCGAATCGAGACTGGGATTCTAAGAGATCGATAGCGAGTCATGATTACAGAATTACAGTTAACCGCCCTCACCCAGGCCGATGGGTTCAGGCGTTCTGAAAACCCTCCTTTCCCCACATTTCTTGAAGGATGAGGTCTTTTACATCGTCCGATTCTCCTGCTACTCCTGCTAGCCAATCTTTGGCCCTTGCTGGGGTGGCGCTGAACTTGCGACTCTGGCCTGCGCGGGTGGTTCTTCTTGTGTGTAATAGTCGGTATCTGCCATTCGACTGGTGGTTGCTCGACGGCGCGGCTGTTGGCAGTTTCGTGAGAAGTGTCCTGTCTGATTACAGTTGTAGCAGACGACTGTCCTCATGTCTCGAGGCGGGGGTCCCCCTCCTCTTCCATATCCTCCTCTCTGCGGTCTTGGGATGAAGGGGCAATTTGGATCGCCAACCTCTGCTACTCGTGCGCGTGTTCGGTCGGCGGACGTATCCATCGCATTCGGGTCGTATCTGGATGGGGGTGGTCCTCGTGGGGGTCCCCAATTGGGAGGTTGCGGCCTCCATCGTGGTTGGGCGGACGAGGGAGGTGTTTTGGTCTTGAAGTTGTCGAGTCGCGCCTTCATGTGGATATACTGTTTCTGTCGTCGCAGAGCGCATCGCTTCCAATCTTCGAAGGTGTGAGGTTCGTCGAGCTCATATACTTTCATGAACAAGGCTCAGGGTAGCCCCGCCGTGAATCGATCGATGGTTTGGCGGTCGTTCAGGTTGTAATGAGCCTTCCTTGCCAGCTGCTCGAATTTTACCACGTACGCATCGATGTCCTCTCCTGTCATCTTAACTCCCTTCTGTAATTCCGCTTGTGCTTGTTCTTCTTCGAGTATGTTTGAAAATCGTTTGGCGAATTCCGTCGCGACGTGGTTCCAGAGCGTTTGGGAGTATTGGCTCACTCCTCGTCGTACTTCTCGATTGAGCCATTCGAGAATGGACAGTGTCCATTCACTGACGTTGATTCCCTTGACATACCCCAGAAAGAGAAGGGATCGTCGGTATTCATTTTGCATAATGGGGGCGTCGAGATTCATTCCCCAGTAGACGTGCCATTGCGTGAGGAATGCTTCGTATTTAGTACGTTCTCCGTCGAAGACAGTCAGGGGGTTCACCTGAGAGTCTATCCGACCCGTGTCCTCCTCCTAGAGGTCCTCCTATTGGTCCTCCTCCCGGTGGTCCTCCTCCTGGTGGTCGGTCTCCTCCTGGGAATCCTCCTCCTGTTGGCCCTTGTCCTGGGAATCCCCCGGGGAGTCCTCCGGGTGGTGGTGGTGGTCCTTCAGGTGGGTCAGGGTGATCTGGTCCTATGGCTCTAAAGAGTGCCGCGTCATCAGGCTGTCAGTCTGTGTCCCATACTTGGGTTGATGGGGTTGAGGATGGCTTCGGCTTCTCCCCTGATGCGCTGTACTTCTTCCATGGCTTGTGTTTCGGTTACTGTGGCCATGGGGCTTCGAATGTGAATCTCCTCTGGTACTGTGATGTGTAGTGACTCAGCTATATGGGCCAGTAGGCTTGAGTCGTCTCCCGTTCCTGGTCGCGCCTCGCTTTCTGTGGCTGTATGTTCTTCCGCTTGTTCTTCATGGCTTGATTCTGATGGGGCTTGTTCTCTCGGCTGTTCCTCTTCTTCACTGCTGCTGTCTCCGTCTAGTGATCCCCAATCGTCTCCGTGTAGTTCTCTTGAATCGATGTCGCAGCGGTAGTGTCTTCCCGCTGGTCTAACGACGTCCCACCGATTGTCTATTGGGTTCCACGTAATCTCTGTCCAACAGAAGTTGGAGTAGTTGAACTCAACTGGGCGGTATCTGATTGCTTCTCCTGGAAAGTCTACGAAGTATCCGGTGTCTCCTCGATATTCTCTCCACCTAGCGGCGCCCAGGAATCGTCGTGGTACGGATCGTTCTCCTCTGGTTTCGAGGTTGTAAGGTCGAAAGTTTCTCCACTGGTCTCTTGTTGTGAACGCCACGGTTGGCTATCTTGGTCTTAATGTAACGCTACCACGGCGTTTAGTTCGACTTGAACTCGGATGTAGGCGTTCACGACTTAGCTGGTCTACGCGTCGCTTGGAGCGTCTCGGTAATCCCGTAGAATACCACTAAGGCGATCCACAGTATTCGTCCTAGCAACACTAAGGCAACTCCGACTTGGTGCGTCGAAAGGGCCAGAGTCTTAGACTCGTAGGTCAAGACAGTAAGACAGGCGTCCCTCAAAAGGGGAGAAGGATCTACGAATCCTTCTAGAAGGCGAGTAGTGAAAGTGGTATTTGAGAAGAAGACCAAGATGGCGTATCTTGGTCTTCGCAACCCACTATTTATACATATTACAGAGGCAGCTTTAAAGCTCCTCTCGAACGTGACGACTAATAGCAGTAATAGCTCGAACCCTACTACCGCTATCCTAGTAATGAGTCATGCTAGCAATCACATGCTAGCACGACACGCTGACTGATCCTACTGTCCATGACTAATTTCTACTTACTATCGTAGTCATAACCGTATAATAAGCGTTCTCCTCTTCGTTCGTACCGTATTTTCGAGTCCTGAAGTCCATTCGCGACATACATCGCTATCGGTCCTATGCGTACGAGGCTGAGCGGATGGAGCAACGGCTCCACCAACTCGCCACCGCATTGGGGGGCATCAAGGGGGAGCTGGCCCGGAGCAAGTTCCGACTGGAGATGGTGAATGCGATGGACAGAATAGAGGAGGTACAGGCGGGATGGATGGGAGGACCTGGCGACAGCCGGCGACGTGGGCGTCGCACCTGAAAAGGGGGTGATGTTACGGTACGAGCTCGAAGGACTCTTATTACGATATGGGGATTGAAGTGGATGCTTACTATACGGTTATGACTACGATAGTAAGTGAAGATTAGTCATGGACTCACCATCAGTCAGCAGAAGTCGTAGTAGCATGTGATAGTACTATGACTCACTACTAGGATAGCGGTAGTAGGGTTCGAGCTATTATCGCTAGTAGTTAGCATCTTAAAGAGGAGCTTTAAAGCTGCCTCTACAATCTGTATAAATAGTGGGCTGCAAAGACCAAGATACGCCATCTTGGTCTTCTTCAAAATACCACTCTCGTCTTCTATCTCTAGAGGAACTCTCGAAACCCTATCTACTCCTAAGGGAAGACTTCGCTTCTAGTCCTGACCTTCGAGTCTAGGAATCTGGCCCTTTCGACACGACAAGTCGGAGTTGCCTTGGCATTGATTGGACGTGCACTGTGGATCGCCTTGGTCGTGTTCTACGGTCTTATCGAGACCATACGAGGACGCCTGTGACTAGCTAAGTTGTGAACGCCCTTCTACGAGCTCAAGTCGAGCTGAACGCTGTGGTAGCGTTACATACGTCGCCAAATTCGAAAAGGGGGTCAGAGAAGCTGGATACCGCTTTGACGATTCCCTCGTCCTCGACAAATTCACGGGAGGACTTCCGGTAGAATTGTACAAGAACGCGTACAACTTCCACAGTCCAAACACGTACGCCCAATGGAAGACGGCCACACTCGAGCAACAACGCAAATGGATGCACCTACAAACACGTTTGGGGGGACGTAAACCCCCGGGACCCGGTAAGCAGGGCAATACCTCCCTCAGTGTTACGTTTCGCTCTGAACCCCGCGCGTCAAGTGCAGACTCATGCAGCACCGCCGAGCAATACCGCGCTGAATGGGTTGCAGCAGCCAGAAGTGAAGGTATCGACCCCGGAAACATCCTGCATTACGAATGTGACCCGGGCTGGCAAGCGCCCTGGGAATAGACGAAGAAAGACGTCAAGCGCCCGTCACGTGACCCTGGCACGAGACCTGGTCTAGACTCGCACCAGAAGGATCCAGATGAGCTTGTGCCTGGATCGTGATTGAATCTGCCTCATGGACTGAATGGTTCCTAGTTTCTGATGGACTGTCTGATTGTACCTGTGGCTTGATGCGCCCAGGAATTGTATGTTTCAGCCACTGATTGATGGACTTCTGACCCCGTTTTACCTTCACCTCGTTATTGACCTTGTGACTGTATGCCCCTGACTCGTGTTGTTTCACTTATGATTGGACGATACGTACTAGGTTTCGGACTTCAGGCTGAGCTTGAAAGCTCCCTGGAAGTGTATAAGTAGTACCCCAGTCTCGCTGATATCCCTCAGCTTGACTTCTTGTATTCTACCAGCCTACAAGTAGACCGAAGCAGATACAGGTAGCCCCTGTATAGTTATCCCCTCTCCGATCCTGTCTCCTTTACTTGAGCACGTCATCCTCTTCTTCTTTGCCACTCGCGTTACGCATCTCCTTGCCGTTATCGCCTACGGTATAGTCCAAACCCTAGAAGAACTCAGTAAATCCCAAGATCTCGAGAATCCGGCCGGAAGATAGACCGCCAAAGTCTTGGTCGCCACCGTGATACCGCAAGAACCCCCAAGTTTCCCGTCGAGTGCCGAACTCTGGAAGGTACGCCCGCTGGAGCGTAACACTCAGAACTTTCAACGCTCCAAATCGCCCTCAGCAGCCACGTCAGGGATGGCAGGCATTCAGAAGCCACCCCGACACAATGGACACCACTCCGGGAAGGGTTAGAGCCCGCCTCACAGGTTCCGAAGAAATCGACTACACGCGGCCACCATACACCCCACAAGGAGGACGACCTAACAAGGGTATTATAGATGCCGGCAACGTCAAATGTTTCAACTGCGGCAAAATGGGCCACTTTCAACGCGATTGTCGCCAACCGCGTAAACCAAGGCCCAATACCAATTGGCAACCCCGTCAGGGAAGAGGGGCGTTCATAGAAGAAGTCCAAAGCGTCCAAGACGAGCCCTTGATCCAATTCGAGGACGATGGCGGCAGCAGCCGCGGCGCCCGCGCCACCACTGATACGCCGCAAGAACGGGCGACCAGCTGGATAAACGGAGTCCGAAACCTTGACGATGAAGCATGGGATTTGGTAGTCCGGGATTTATTGGGGTGAGAGGATTTTCAAAGCACCTGAACCCGACGGCCTGGGTGAGGGCATTACGGTGTAACTCTGTGTTCATAACGCGCTATCAATCTATGCATGTTCCAGTTTCATTGCGCGCAAGTTATGCCATGGCCGACAAACGAGCACTAGTGGATTCCGGAGCCACTAACAACTTCATACATCCGGACTTCATAAAAAGGATGAGGCTAGGCCTCAAAGAACTAGACCGACATCAAAAGATCTGGAATATTGACGGCACGCACAACAAGGGAGGCAAAATCACCCACTGTGTAGACCTCGAAGTACAGACTAAAGGAATCAAGAAAGAAATGAGGTTCCTTGTAACTGATGTAGGAGGAGAAGACATAATACTGGGATACCCCTGGCTGGCCACATTCCAGCCGGACATCCAATGGGCCATGGCCACTCTACACGAAGCTGAGTACCCAGTAGTCCTTCGAACCATAAACCCCACCAAACCAAGAATAGACCCGGTCATCGCTCGACTCGTACTCGAGAAACTACTACTCCCCAATAAACAGAAGATCGAAGAACAACTACGACGGGAATGCGATCTGGAAGACACCCGCCTGCGTGCAACAATGTCAACAGAAATGGCTATCGAAGCCAAGCAATACACGGAGAAGAAAGCGGTCCCAGAAGAATACCAACGACACGTCAAGATCTTCAGCGAAGAAGAATCCAATCGTTTCCCACTCTCAAAACCCTGGGACCACGCTATCGACTTCAAACCAAACGCACCGGACACGATCGACTGCAAAATCTACCCAATGAGTCAAGCGGAAGACAAGGCACTCAAAGAATGGATAGACAAGCAACTAGCGAAAGGGTACATTAGACCCTCTAAATCCCCGTATGCATCATCATTCTTTTTTATCAAAAAGAAGGACGGAAAGCTACGCCCCGTACAGGACTACCGGAATATTAACAACTGGACGATACGCAACCAATACCCCCTCCCACTCATCCCAGAACTCATCGCTGATCTAAGCGGAGCGTTCATATTCACCAAACTGGACATCCGCTGGGGATACAACAACATAAGGATCAAAGAGGGAGACCAGGAAAAGGCAGCGTTCAAAACAAAATATGGACTCTTCGAACCAACGGTAATGTTCTTCGGGCTAACCAATTCACCGGCAACGTTCCAAACTATGATGAACAAAATCTGTAAAGACCTTATCGCGTACCACGAGACCAAAGGTACAATCATAAGGGTATACATGGACGACATAGGCATAGCCACTCGATCGACGGAACAAGCACACATTGACGCGGTACACGACATCCTGGATCTACTAGAAGAAAACAACCTATTCCTCAAACCGGAGAAATGTATCTTCCACGCACCAAGCATCGATTACCTGGGGGTAATCATTGAAAAGGGGGTGACGCGCATGGACCCCATCAAAATTTCCGGCATTAAAGATTGGCCAACCCCCAAAAACGTCAAACAGGTACGATCATTCCTAGGCTTCTGCAACTTTTACCGCGCTTTCATTCGAAATTTTGCGACACATGCCCGACCCCTCAACAAACTCACGCGCAAGGACACGGAATGGGCATGGACAGCAACAGAACAAGAGGCGTTTGACAAGATCAAGGACCTCGTCACGAAAGAACCAGTCCTCGCACACGCCAAACTAGAAGATCAGTTCAAGCTCGAAGTAGATGCATCAGGGTTCGCAGTAGGAGCGGTACTGCTCCAACGCAAGGAAGACGGCAAAAGACATCCCATTGCCTACTACTCGAACACCCTCAGTGCAGCGGAACGGAACTACGACATCTACGACCTCGAATTACTAGCAATCGTCAAGGCACTTCGAAATTGGCGCCACTACTTGGTGGGATCCCCACACAAGATCAAGGTGTTCTCGGACCACATGAACCTCCAGTACTGGCGCTCACCGCAAAAAATAAGCCGCCGAGTAGCATGGGAAGTACTAGAACTTTCGGAGTATGACATTGAGATTCACCATATTAAGGGAATGGCAAACGGGCGAGCCGATGCCTTATCGAGGCGCCCGGACTACAACCAAGGAGAGGGTGACAACGACCAAGTCACCGTACTACCCGATGAGATCTTTGTCAGGGCCACAGCAATAGATACAACGGAAGACCCGCTTCGAATCAATGCCACCATATCAGTGCAGGAAATGGAAAAGACGAATCCGGTATATGCACAAGATGACGATAAACTCCGCCCCTGGATAGATCCCCACGGACTGAAGAAAGTCGAAGGCACTTGGTACAAGGACGGGCGGCGAGTAGTAACGGGAAGACTTATGGAAAAAAGGGAACTCATCAAAAATCATCACGATCCTCCGGTATACGGACACCCAGGAATCAGTCGAACCATCAAGCTCATGGAACGGTACTACTGGTGGCCCGGACTCCGAAACGAGGTCATGGACTACGTCAAGGGATGCGCCGACTGTCAACGCATCAAGGTCAACACCAGGGCCATCAAAGCGCCGTTACGCCCAATATTCCCAAAACCCGAAGCTATGCCATTTGAAACTATCGCACTTGACTTCATCACTAAACTTCCTGAAGCGTTAGGCTGCGATACGATCCTTACGATAACGGATCATGACTGCACAAAAATGTCCCTATTCATTCCCTGTCAAGAAGAAATCTCAGCCGAAGGAACAGCAGCCCTATACGTCAAGCACATATTCCCTCGGTTCGGACTACCCGGCAAGATAATCAGCGACAGAGACCCCAGATTTGCATCAAAATTCACGCGCGAACTGTGCAAAATCCTGGGGATCGAGCAAAATATCTCTACAGCTTACCACCCACGGACCGACGGGCAATCAGAACGCACGAACCAATGGCTAGAACAGTATTTGAGATTTTGGGTCAACGAACGGCAAAATGACTGGATTCACTACCTACCCATGGCTGAGTTTACGCATAATAATTGGCCAAGCGAGACCACTAAAGAATCCCCATTCCAGCTCCTCATGGGGTATAACCCCCATGCCGATTGGACCAATAGACCTTTGCCCATTCCTCAAGTGGCGCTCAGGGTCAAACAGTTCAAGGAACTCCGACAACGCGCCCAGTCCCTGATGATCAAAGCGCAGCAGGGGTGGATCAAAGCAAAAGATACGCCCAAATTCCAAATCGGGGATCAAGTGTGGCTAGAAGGACGCCACTTACGCACACACCAGCCAACGGCGAAATTAGCGGCACGACGCCACGGCCCTTTTAGGATTGCTCAGGTGATGTCCGCAGTCAATTACCGCCTCGAACTTCCCACACAGTGGCAGATTCACCCAGTATTCCATGTGGATCTTCTGACGCCTTATCGTGAAACACCCACGCACGGACCTAACTATCAACGCCCACCACCGGATCTAGTTAATGGCAAAGAAGAATACGAGGTAGAGAAAATTCTAGACTCTCGGCGATTCGGCAGAGGTCGCAAACTGCAATACCTTGTCAAATGGAGGGGATACCCGGACTCGGACAACCAGTGGGTCGATAAGGATGACGTATTTGCCGACGAGGCGATAAGGGAGTTTAAAAATTCCAACCCCGCTCGCGAAATACATATAAACGCGGGAAAACTCCAAGAGACGTCCCCATCTCCTTCCTTCCCTACTCCCACTACTCATGCGATCTCAGTCTCCAATCAACTTCCGCTATGTCGTCAACGACGAACTATCCGCACCTTACCGAATACAGTCCACGCCATCGTCACCCCTGTCATCTACCCTCGCCCTTCACCAACGAGGAAATCGTCCTCCTTCCCCCGGGCCATCCCCAGTTCCTTCGCCGACCCCCACTGTTTATTCCGAGAGCAATCAGCCCAGCCACCTCGGAAGCAACTACGTCCCAACCAGAGCGCCCACCCCAGAAGGCGACGAACAGCAGGGGTATGTACCCAGCCGACCAGTTTCCCCACCGGGACCCGACAAAGGCGGGGACCCCTACGACCCGGCGGAGCGCCTCGAGGCGCATCAATATTTACGTTACGCCACCCATCTCACCACTACACACTCGGAAACCCCCCCGCTATGCGGACCCACCGGGGAGGCTATCACACTACCGACGACATATTCATCCCAGGTTCGCAAAGATCAAGCGGAGGAACATGTGCAGGAGGCCGAGGATCGGCCGGAAACCCCCCCTCCCAGGGGGTACCAATACAACAGGGGAGTCCATTACATCCCTTTTCAGATACGAGACGCTCAGGAACATCTTTGGCCAGCCCGCTTTACTCAACTCATCCTCACCGCCGATCCCTTCGTACTGGCATTCCGCAACGGGTGCAATCAACAGTACGGAAAGCCAGTCCAGGCAGTCCCCTACTACGACGAGCAGTCCCCTACCCCCACTTACACCGACGACGAGCTCACGTTCCTGCTCTCCGACGCAGGACTAGTCGACTCGGTCGACCAAGCGCTCCTTCATATGAAGGACGCGACTCTCATGGCGGAGGTTCATCGGTACCGATGCATGACGCTGGGATGGCGGGCGCAACAACATCGGGTGGCAGCGGAGCAGATGAAGCTCGAGCACATAGAGATCGAGCGCAACAGGTGCGTCGCCCGCCTTCAGCGAGCGCACGCAGTGGATCGCATCGAGAACGTCCGGGCCTCGCTTCATCGCGGACCCAAGGCGGATCAAGACGCGGAGGAGATCGCCCGCATCAGGGCCCTTCGCAAGGTGGGCACTAACCCCCTTGTCGTTATGTGTGGTCAAGCTGGGGCTTGACGCTGAAAAGGGGGTGATGTTACGTTTTGCTCTCGGACTGTCCGGACCGGTTGTGGACTCTAACGTGTTCATGATGACTCGGCGCGTTGGTAGTAATACGTCATGGACTTTGGATCTTGCTGCCTCATGTCTCGGCTGACTGATAGGTTTCATTGTTGTACGTGATGATGTTTATGCCTCTCCCTCCGACTCCTATTGTTGTACGATATCAGTATTACGTTGTGGATGACTGATCCCTAGGATAGTTGTACTAGGGTTTACGCTACTTATGCTATTGGCTACCTACGAGTTCGAGCGGAGTTAGAAGTAACTCCCATACTTGTATTTAAGCTCATAGTAGTGCAGACCAGGATCCCCATCTTGGTCTTCTTCGAATACCACTCTCTACTCGTCTTCCGTGCTAAGGACTCACAGGAGTCCTTAAGTGAACTAGCTCTGGCATATCCCTCTCCGACCAAGAAGGGATCCCCGTGACCTCATCTCCATCTTCACTCGTGAATGGTAGATCAGCCGACCGTGACTTATCCACCCAGAACCATGTGTCATCTCGTCTTCGAATATCTCAACTCGTGTACCGCTCGTCCTACCCATTGCTACTACATCGTTGACAATCTCGAGTGGGAGTACATCCGCAAAGTCCCCCAACCCCCGCCGAACGTCCCGATAGCAGAGACGTTATACACCTACAGAGACTCCACAGGCACGTATTGGCCTCACCCAGCAGTGTTCTCTAGCTCGCACGACAACCACAGATATTACCCGCGCGGGAACCCACGTTACAACAGCGTCTAAGTCAGACGAATGTCCATGGTAGACGTAACATAGGGGGTGCGCCACTTAAGTCCACAGACTGGTGAGCGATTATAGATGTGTACAGCTGCACACACTGCATGCTCCCAGAAGCCTTTAGACAAGCCAGCAGTGTGCAGCATGGCCATTGCCTTATCCATAATGGTGTGGTTAAACCACTCGGCTTTTCTGTTAGACTGTGGAGAACCTGGCATCATGAGGTGATGCTCTATCCCTTTCTGCTTAAGTATGTCCTGCATGACACTTGACATGTATTCGCCACCATGGTCAGAGTGCAGGGCGTGCAGTTTATGGCCTGATTGGGTTTCACCCGATGCCAAATACATCTGCAGTGACTTGGCAAACTGATCCTTTGACTTAAGGAAGTGGACCATAGTGAACTTAGTGTGGTCATCTATGAAGGTGGCTGTATAGGTCAAGCCTTGCAGGGACTGAGTTTGCATAGGACCAGCGAGGTCACTGTGCACAATCTCAAAGGGACGAGTTGTCCTCTTATTAGAGGACGCAGAAAAGGGTTGGCGAGTGGACTTGCCCATCTCACACCCACAGCACACTGTCTTAGCCATGGTAGAAGCATCTATGTCCATGCTGGTAGTGGCAGAGGGACCGTGTGACTTAAGAGCAGCAGGGGAGATGTGTCCCATGCGCTGATGCCAGATATCTAGTGTGGCAGCACTAGATTTTGTGTGGGCATTGAGGCCGACGCTAGCTGCATCCAACCACTAGAGGTTGTCCTCAAGGTAGCCTTTGGCCACACACTTTTGATTGACAGATATTTTAAATGAGCCACTGTCAAAGGCAATCTCAGCACCCTTTTGTGCTAGGGCGTGCATTGATAGGAAGCACGTCTTCACCTGTGGTAGGTGTAGCACATTACTGAGGGTGATAGGGATACCTTGGCTTGTTGTGAAGACGACAGATCCGACACCCACTTGATCTATTGTGGACTTATCACCCAGGCATACAGTGCCTTTGGTGGGGGTGTAGTCCTTGAAGTCAGACCAATGTGGTGTTATGTGGTGTGTTGTACCACTGTCCATCATCCATCGCACACGCAAGGCAGCATACAGAGCAACGCCAATTGATTCTGAAGCCCAATCAATGGGCTCTGATACCTCAGTAATTGAGGCAGTGGTAGGTACAAGTGTGTGACTATTGGCAGCCTTATTGCTACCATTCTCCTTTGCCTTGGCGTCAGCCTCATCCTTCTTCCTCTTCCTGCAGTCAGGCTTGATATGGCCCTTTTTGTTGCAGTAGTGGCAGGTTAGACCAGAGTGGTCCTTCTTGCCTTTCTTACCTGTCTGCTTGACGGGGGCCACCTTGTTGAGAGAAGAGGAGCCTGATGGCCCAGAGCGACGCGCTTCCTCCAACACTATGTGTGCTATGATCTCAGCATGCTTGAGTGTGGTGGGGGCGCCACCGGCCAGGATGGTGGATGCCAGCACCTCATATGAAGAGGGCAGGGCATGGAGAAGAATAAGACAGTATTGGGTGTCAGTGACACCCATTTGTGCATTGGTGAGGGACACCCGCAGCTCATTGAGCTTGGCCAACTGTGGGGCCATGGGCGCAGAGTTGTCAAGACGGGCTTGAGTTAACTGGATCCATAAGTTGAAGATGGTGGTGCTGCCCAAAGCGCCAGCATACACATCCTTCAGTTTGTCCCACTTGGCTTTAAAGGTGGGATAAGCCGTATTGTCAGCAATGAGAGAGTAGACTGTTGATAAGTGACCTTTGTGCACTTAGCGGCTCTGGACAGACCGGACTTACAGCATGGACTGCCTTAGATAAGATTTATAGGACTTGTAGATTAGATATTTGATCTGTACAATTTTGGACTTCTTATCTATGACATCATCCGGACTTCTCTGGACTCTACATTGTACTTTGCATCTTTGTACTTTCCTTTGTTCTATCTTTATTGTGATGTCACTATGATATCATCTTGGTCTGGATTCCTTTTGTTCTTATCACCTTGTTCTCTTTCTGTACATTCCTCTTGTCCCATACTAAGAACAATGCTCCTTGTAATACGTGACTCTGTGTTACTCTCCTTGTATCAGTGTCACTCTCTGTAAAAGTATAAGTAGTGTAGCTTGTACGCTCCTGGTCCACATCAGTTCCTCACTGTTTGTGTGCCAGGTATGTATCCCCTTCTCCAATGTAATATCAGTTCCTCACTGCTTGTGTGCCAGAACTATCTTTAGCTTCTCTTGCAAGATCCCCTTTGCTGCTTACCAGTTGCCTAGTGTATCTCACCACAGTCTACTTTGTCACTGTGAGTATGCTGTCCATCTGTGCTGTTCATCATAGACATCTGGCTTGAGGTAGAGACAGAGGTACACCTTGGAACAATGTTGGATAGACTCCCAGTCACTGGCGTCAGTGCCAGAGGGGGCTGTGTCCAAGGTGAACACATCCTCGGCCTCATGGAGGGTGAGGATGGCTTCAATGGTTCCAGACCATTCGTTCCAGCCAGTGCCGTCAAATTGTGACAGGTGGATGCCAGAAGGCATGCCAAAGGTTGTGTTTGAAGCCGCAGCAACACAGATAGAGGGTGTGGATCCAGAAGCGGGAGCAGTGGAAGTGGAGCCAGACATTGGGATGATTTATCTGTTGCCAAGGAGCAGTCAGCAACAGTGCTTCATAGTTTGCAAGATAAAGTAAGGGGTATACCACTCCTGTCTGTGATTCTGTAAGGCCAGAATGCTAGCGTGTCCTGCCTCCTGATAGTATGCCAGTGATACAAGGGCTAGGCCCAGGTTGGGAGTGTCCCTTTTCCATACAAAGAGCTAGCTGCCAGCCAGGATGTGTCTAGAACACAGCTCATTTGTTTGCGTCAGGGGGAAGGTGAAGGGATATCTTTCAGAGCCCAAGGCTGTCTACCTCAGCCTCCTCGGCCTGTTGGTTGCCTCTTCGCCACAAGTGGCTTTACTGAATCCTTTCCCATTGCCGCTACAAGGCGGGTACCTGGTTGCAGAACACCATAAGGTGAACACCCCCCAGAGCCTGAACCAGGTTTTACACTCCCATGGTGAGGAGATCCTGTGCCCAGTGTGGAGCACCAGAGACAGCTGGCGCTAAGCTCCACAATACACAGCCCAGTGGGCCATGCACACCTGGATATTTTGATTAAAGGGCTACCAGGTCCAATCTCCTTGCGCATAGCACAGGGGCTAGGAAAACAGCAGGGGTGAAAGTAGGACTACTGGGCAGTACATACACAGGAGGTTCCTCAGCAGAGTCAAGTGGCGCCCCACTGCACTCTGCCTTGGGCAAGGCTGGTGAGGCCCCAGACAGACCTTAGCCTAGTATGTGATCCTAGGAACACAGTGACCAGCCAAGTGGAGTGGCTAGGGCACCAGGGCCCATAACCTGATGAACAGCATAGATGGACAGCATACTCACAGTGACAAGGGAGACTGTGGTGAGATACACTGAGCAGCTGGAAGCAGCAGAGTGTAACGTTACCACAGGAACGTTATGTGCGACGTGCACGTCACTAAGTCGTTCAGGCCGAGGTAACGGGACGTGAGCTAGCCGTTCAAGGCTAAGTTCGATGATGAATAAGCACCACACGGTCTCCTCAGACACGTGAGTGGTAGTCGAGGGTTCTGGGGTTCAAGCGCAACGGCGAACCAAAGTCGTGCTCAAGCGAAACAGCGAGCCAAAGTCGTTCGTGGATTGACAACGATGTGGTATTACACAAGAAGTCAAGTCTACCGTACAAGCTAGGTAGCGTGCGACTTATATACTGGTACAGGATGTTTGTACGCAACAAACATATGGCGCGATAAGTGGAGTCCTTAAACAAAAGCGGAACAAAGGCAATGCTATAGTAAGAAACAGGGCGATTACGCGGGGTCATGTGGGAGTCAGCTGAGACCGGAGCGCCGTGAACTTTGATATACAAGGAAGAGGACATGAGGGCGTATCGTGCGGCGAAGAGATCATGGGAAACGGTTGGGCGCGTGATGAGTTATGAACGTAACAAGGTGGGGTGCGGGGATAAGAATCAAGGAACGGAAGCGTCCAAGGGAAAAGGGAAGAAAATCGTAACACAGAGGGAGATCTTGTAAGGGAAGCTAAAGGTAGTTCTGGCACACAAGCAGTGAGGAACTGATGTTTACATTGGAGAGGAGTCGACATACCTGGCACACAAGCAGTGAGGAACTGATGTGGACCAGGAGCATACAAGCTGCACTACTTATACTCTACAGAGGGTGACACTGGTACAAAGAGAGTAACACAGAGTCACATATTACAAGGAGCATTGTTCTGAGTGTGGGACAAGAGGAATGTACAGAAGGAGAACAAGGTGATAAGAACAAAAGGAATCCAGATTAAGATGATATCATAGTGACATCACAATAAAGATAGAACAAAGGAAAGTACAAAGACACAAGGTACAATGTAAAGTCCAGAGGAGTCCGAATGATGTCATTGTACATGATGTCATAGATAAGAAAGAAGTCCGAAATTGTACAGATCAAATATCTAATCTACAAGTCCTGTAAATCTTATCTAAAGCAGTCCATGCTGCAAGTCCGGTCCATCCAGAGCCACTAAGTGCACAAAGGTCACTTATCAACAACAACAAGCAGAGGTCTTAAGTCTGCTAGGAAAATGTATGAGGTAAGAGGGCTTGCGCTGACACTCTGAGACAGAATGTAACTTGGCTAGGATTTATTGAAGCTGAGACAAAGTAACTACAGACATAAGAGCCTCATATTTATACTATGCAGCCTGTGGTTTTCACAACTATTTCCTAAGCAAACTAAGGAGCCATGTAAGTGCTTTGGCGGGTGCCAGCGTATTACTTTGCTGTCAATCTCGTTGTCAGTCCAAGTTTCCGAGTTACATGT
Source organism: Lactarius vividus (assembly GCA_021527035.1). Lineage (NCBI taxonomy): Eukaryota > Fungi > Basidiomycota > Agaricomycetes > Russulales > Russulaceae > Lactarius > Lactarius vividus. The sequence goes on along the minus strand of JAKELG010000078.1, from coordinate 133,211 downwards.
CACGTGATCGTGACAAGTTGGGAAGAGGATTCAGGACGTAATCCCAGATAGAACTTCTGTGGTGACAGATAGATATAAGAGGCCAATGATGACCTCCTCTTGCTTGTTCCACAGTGCCAACATGGCCAGTCCTGCATCTGTGGGACCAGTGGGACCAGCAACACCTGCCACTAAGGGAGGGTGCTGGGGGATCACACCAGGGTCGTCATGTGTGAGGTGCCTGGAGCAACCATTCATCAACATGAGAGACATGAAGGTCTGAGCCCAGGACTGCCAGTTGGTTCCATCCAACTTGGCAAGTTGGACGGATGGGGGGAAGATGAGATTGAAGGTTGCCATTTGAGATGTTTATAAATCTGGTTCTGAGGAGCAGTCAGAACCAGTCCAGATCTTGATAGGAAAGGTAGCAGTCCAGCCATAAGAGTGCTATAACTCCATAACACTCAAGGTGTCATGCCTCAAGTGTGTGACTTGGGGATACTACGTGTGCAAATCATAGGTAGATAACTAATCCACACCTGTCCACTTGTTACCACGGGGACCTTCTAAGAAGGGCAAGCAGTCTTAGTGATAGCTTTAATCAGGGTCAAGCAGAGTCATGTCTGGGGTACTTCCTGGTGAAGGGTTTCCCAGAGATCATGTCCTAACCTTTAGGCCATCCTCAGGGGCTACTCAGGTTCACTGGTGGACAGGGGGTAGTGCCCTAGAGAGGAGCCAACAGCAAGTTCCAGAAGGAAAGATGAGGATCAACTCCAGCATCATTTCCATCTGCCGTCTGTGGAGTCTCTAGACCAGACCATTAAGGGTCTTAGCACTAATGTATAGTAGTTTCTAGTTATAGTAGTGACTCCTAGTTGTGTCAGAGGGAAGGACTTCTGGGTTTGACTATTAACCAGGCCTTCACACCCCTTAAAGAGACCCAGGTATTAACCGAGTATCTCCCAACCATTAGAGTGGCCTATAGCCACAAGGGTCTTCCCCTATTGGCCTATGAAAGCACTTCCGGACGAAAACTGGGTATAGAAATTAAGTAGTGAGGATAGTGTGCACAGAGGAACTTAAGGACACGTCTGCTGACTTAACAGCTCCCTAGCGCCTTTTGCAAGAACCTCCTTAAGAGGCTAGCCAGAATGGCACAACATTCATAAATGCTGGTGGACAGGAAAGGAATGTGTCAAGGTAGAGGATAGAATGATGCTCACTGAGGGGATAGTTGACGACAAGGGATGTGGTCACAAAGTGAGCAAAGACACAAGGTAGATCTGGGCAACAGCTGTTAGTATGAGTGTCCAGGGCCCATAACCTGTTGAGCAGGCAGCACTCACAGCGAGGAAAGAATAGCAAGATGCTAAGACAAACAAGTTACTTCAGAGGTAGAAGAAACTCTATAGCAGCACTACACACCTAAGACAAACAAGTTCTACACTAGTGTCAGCATAAGGTAGAGAGGCTTAGTAGTAAAGGGACTTACACTTCAGAGGTAGAAGAAACTCTGATGTAACGTCTACCACGGACGTTAGCCTGACTTAGGCGTCGGTGTAACGTGGGTTCCCTTCGGGTCTGAAACAATGGTTGTCGGGACTGTCGGGGAATACTGCAGGGTGCCTCTGGTAGGCTCCGAGGTGATCGCAGTAAGTGTAGAGAGGGAGGTCGAGGGGTACGTTTGGGGGAATGCTAGGAACTTTACGAATGTACCTCCAACTGGGGTGATCAACGATGTAGTAGCTTTTGTAAGGCCTTGCGGTCCACGAGTTGAGGTATTCGAAAACGAGATGACACGTGGTACCTTCGGGGTAACTGACGGTCGGCGTATCCACCATTCGCAGGGGAACTGGGGAGTAGAGGTCACGGGGATCCCTTCTTGGTCTCAAGGGATATGCCGGAGCTAGTTCACTTAAGGACTGTCACAGGTCCCTAGCACAGTAGACGAGTAGAGCTGGTGGTATTCGAAGAAGACCAAGATGGGGATCCTGGTCCATAATACTAAGGACTTAAATACACGTAAGGGAGCCAGTTCTAGCTCCGCTCGAACCTGTATGTAGCCAATAGTGTATGTAGCGTAAATCCTAGGACAGGGATCCTAGGACTCAGTCATCCACAACGTAACAATGATATCGTACAACAATGAAACTCGGAAGGGGGGGCATAAGACACATCACGTACAACAATAGAACACATCAGTCAGCCGAAACACGAGGCAGTAAGCTCCGAAGTCCATGACACATTACTCCTGACATATCGAGTCATCACAAATACGTCAGAGTCCACAACCGGGCCAGGCAGTCCAAGAACGAAACGTAACATCTGAAGTGTATGGGCGAAAACAGCAGTCCTTATATACAGGACACTTAGCTAATAGTGGTCTGTGCGCACTGGTGATCCAAACAAAATGCACCTGGTCTGTGCACCAGAGGGAGAAATGCCATTGGAGGGCAAAGAACAATAAGGCTACCTAAAGCAGTTAAGTCTGGTATCTTAACAATAAGAACAATAAGAACCTAATAAGGATCTACAATAATAAAGATAAACAATAACCGGTCCGTACAAGTCCAGAAGTCCAAATCTAACCATAAGGGTCAGATACCGTATAAGGCAGGGAATGACTCAATCATATCCCATGAGACATGTGACTTGAATTAGTTGCGTCTCAACATAATATGTACCTACTAAGCATAATCTAGACTATTCTAGAGGAGTCCTTCCTTATCTACCAATCAGAGAGTCTGTCCATATACAGAACATGACTATAAGGGGATGTCCCTTGTATGGGCATACTTTCCCAAGGTCACATGATGCAAAGTGCATGATATTTCATATGACTAACTAGAGATCATGATGGCAGGTCACGTGATCCACAGAAGGCAAAAATGAACACATCCATGACAATCTCAGTCTAACTTAGGACAAACAAACTCTTCACCACTATGCAGCCATGCTTGAGAAGGAACTAGAAGCTTATCATGCATGCATGCTTAGTGTCGCGGCCGGACTTTAGGACTTGAAGTACGATACGAAACGGAAGAGAAAACGCTTACTATACGGTTATGACTACGGTAGTAAGTAGAGATTAGTCATGGACAGTAGGATCAGTCAGCGCATCGTGCTAGCATGTGATTGCTAGCATGACTCATTACTAAGACAGCGGTAGTAGGGTTCGAGCTATTACTGCTAGTAGTCGTTACGTTCAAGAGGAGCTTTAAAGCTATCTCTTCAATATGTATAAATAGTGGACTCTGAAGACCAAGATACGCCATCTTGGTCTTCTTCTCAATACCACTACACTTCTCCTCTTCTACTTAGACCTTCACGCCTTCTTGCCTCTAGGGGATAGCCCCTGTCATAAGTCTTGACCTTCGAGTCTAAGACTCTGGCCCTCTCGACACGACAAGTCGGAGTTGCCTTGGTACTACTAGGACGCGTGCTTTGGGTCGCCTTAGTGGTATTCTACGGGATCCTCGAGACACTACACGTGTGTCGATCACCAGCTAAGTCGTGAACGCCCTTATACGAGCTCAAGTCGAGCTAAACGCAGTGGTAGCGTTACATTAAGACCAAGATAGCCAACCGTGGCGTTCACAACAAGAGACCAGTGGAGAAACTTCCGACCCTACAGCCTCGAAACTAGAGGAGAACGATCAGTACCACGAAGATTTCTGGGCGCGGCCAGGTGGAGAGAATACCGAGGAGACACGGGATACTTTGTAGACTTCCCCGGAGAAGCCATCAGATACCGACCAGTTGAGTTCAACTACTCCAACTTCTGTTGGACAGAGATTACGTGGAACCCAATAGACAATCGGTGGGACGTCGTCAGGCCAGCAGGAAGAAACTACCGTTGTGACATCGACTCCAGAGACCTACACGGCGACGACTGGGGATCACTAGACGGAGATAGTAGCAGCAGCGAAGAAGAACAGGACCAGCCCAGAGAACAAGTCCCATCCGAATCAAGTCACGAAGAACACGCGGAAGAACATACCGCCACAGAAAGCGAAGCACGACCAGGAACAGGAGACGACTCAAGCTTACTAGCACACATAGCTGAGTCCCTACACATTACGGTGCCAGAAGAAATTCACATCAGAAGTCCCATGGCAACAGCAACCGAAACACAGGCCATGGAAGAAGTACAACGCATAAGAGAGGAAGCAGAGGCCATCCTCAACCCTATCAACCCAAACACCGGACACAGAATGACCGCGGACGACGCTGCACTCTTTCGAGCAATAGGACTGGACCACCCAGACCCGCCAGAAGGACCACCACCACCACCAGGAGGACTACCGGGCGGATTCCCTGGTCAAGGACCCACAGGCGGAGGATTTCCAGGAGGAGGAAGACCACCAGGAGGAGGACCTCCAGGACCGCCAGGTGGAGGACCTCCAGGACCACCAGGTGGAGGCGGACACGGGTCGGATAGATTATCAGGTGAACCTCCGACCGTATTTGACGGAGATCGTACTAAATACGAGGCTTTCCTAACACAATGGCACGTATACTGGGGAATGAACCTGGACGCCCCCATCATGCAAAATGAATACCGACGATCCCTCCTCTTCCTGGGGTATGTCAAGGGGGTCAACGTTAGCGAATGGACGCTGTCCATATTAGAGTGGCTGAATCGAGAAGTACGAAGGGGGGTCAGCCAGTACTCTCAAACATTATGGAACCACGTCGCCGCGGAATTCGCCAAAAGGTTCTCTAACATATTAGAAGAGGAACAAGCCCAAGCGGAACTACAGAAGGGGGTCAAGATGATGGGAGAGGACATTGACGCGTACGTGGTCAAATTCGAGCAACTAGCCAGAAAAGCTCATTACAACTTAAACGACCGCCAAACAATTGATCGTTTCACGGCGGGGCTGCCACGAGCCCTGTTTACGAAAGTCTACGAGTTAGACGAACCTCACACTTTCGAGGATTGGAAGAGATGCGCGCTGAGAAGGCAAAAACAATACATCCATATGAAAGCGCGCCTCGACAACTTCAAAACGAAAGTCCCACCATCATCGGCACAGCCTCGATGGAAGCCACAAGTCCCGAGCTGGGGGCCGCCGCGAGGACCACCACCTCCCAGATACGACCCAAATGCCATGGACACTTCGGCCGACAGAACACGCGCACGGGTAGCAGAAGTCGGAGACGTGAATCGACCCTTTATCCCCAGACCACAACGAGGAGGCTACGGAAGAGGAGGAGGTCCGCCGCCTCGAGACATGAGGACAGTCGTCTGCTACAACTGTAATCAGACGGGACACTTCTCACGTAATTGTCCACAGCCACGTCGTCGAGCCACCACTAGCAGGATGGCAGACACCGACTACTACTCCCAGGAAGAACCACCCGCGCAGGCAAGAGTAACAAATGCGGCACCACCCCAGCAAAGGGCAAAGGACTGGCTAGCAGGGGTAGCAGGAGAATCGGACGACGTAAAGGACCTCATCCTCCAAGAAATGTGGGGGAAGGAGGGTTTTCAGAGCGCCTGAACCCATCGGCCTGGGTGAGGGCAGTTAATTGTAATTCTGTAATCATGACTCGCTTTCGGTCTCTTAGAATTCCAGTCTCGATTCGCACAAATTACGCAATGGCCGACATCAGAACTTTAGTGGACTCTGGAGCCACGGACAATTTCATACGACCCTCCTTCGCAAAAAGGATGGGCCTGGGACTACAGCAACTGGAACATCCCAGGAAAATATGGAACATCGACAATACGGAGAATAAAGCGGGCAGTATTACCCACTTTATCGACCTCGACGTACAGACCAATCAACGACGGCAAAACATGCGCTTCCTAGTCACAGACCTAGGAAATGAAGACCTCGTACTCGGCTATCCTTGGTTGGCAACCTACGAACCTACGATAAACTGGAGGTATGCCACCATTCACGAGAAGATGCTCCCCGTCGTTATTCGATCAATCAACCCCAACAAAGAAGACCACATTATCGGGAACATCCTCACCGAGGAAGAAAAGGAAGACGCAATAGCAGAACTAGAGGAGGAAAGTCACCTACGGACCACCGCCACGGAACTAGCCATTGAAGCTAAGCAGTTTCACGATAAAGTAGAGCTCCCTCCAGCTTACCAACAATTCGCAAAAATCTTTAGCGAAGAAGCGTCCAACCGATTCCCTCCTTCTCGACCATGGGATCACGCTATTGAATTCAAGGAAGGCACCCCACCGGCGATCGACTGCAAAGTCTACCCCATGACACAAGAAGAAGACGGCAAGCTTAAGGAATTCCTGGACGAACAACTGAAGAAGGGGTATATTCGCCCGTCCAAATCCCCATATGCTTCATCCTTCTTCTTCATTAAAAAGAAGGACGGAAAGCTGCGACCGGTACAAGACTACAGGAAGATCAACGCCGTCACCATCCGCAACCAATATCCTCTGCCCCTCATCTCGGACCTCATTACGGACCTCAGCCAAGCACACACGTACACGAAACTCGACGTCCGATGGGGGTACAACAACGTACGCATTAAGGAGGGAGACGAACATAAGGCGGCTTTCAAAACACGGTACGGCCTCTTCGAGCCCACAGTCATGTACTTCGGACTCACCAACTCCCCGGCAACGTTTCAAACCATGATGAACACCATCTATCGAGACACAATCATCAAACACGAAGCCAAGGGAACGATCATACGTGTGTACATGGACGACATCGGAATCGCAACTAGGGACCCAGCGGGACAAAAGGAACACGAAGAAGCAGTCCGCGACGTACTCCAGGTCGCCATGGAGCACGACCTTTACTTCAAACTCGAAAAGTGCCTTTTCAACAAGCCGCGGATGGATTACCTGGGGGTAATCCTTGAAAAGGGGGTAACACGCATGGACCCGGTAAAAATTTCCGGCATCAAAGACTGGCCCACACCCACAAAGGTCCGTGACGTCCGATCCTTCCTAGGCTTTTGCAATTTTTACCGACTCTTCATCCGCGGCTTCGCAACACACACCAAACCCCTTAACAAACTTACGAGGAAGGACACGGAGTGGAGATGGACCGACGAAGAAGACAAAGCATTCCGAAAGCTCAAAGACCTAGTCACGGAAGAACCAGTACTCGCTCACCCAAAACTGGACGCCCCATTCGAACTCGAAGTGGACAGCCTCGGGATTCGCCACCGGCGCAGTACTACTCCAGAAAAAGGAAGACGGAAAGCGACACCCCATAGGCTACTACTCGGCCACACTCAACGAAGCGGAACGAAACTACGACATCTACGACCTGGAGCTCCTCGCAATCGTCAAAGCCCTCAGACACTGGAGACCACTGCTGGCAGGATCGCCACACAAAATCAAGATCTACTCCGACCACATGAACCTCCAGTACTGGAAACTACCGCAGAAGATAAGCAGGAGAGTCGCCTAGGGAAGTACTCGAGCTTATGGAGTACAACTTCGAAATTCACCACATCCCAGGAAAGAAGAACGGTCGCGCGGACGCACTATCTCGACGACCCGACTACGACCAAGGAGAACGGGACAATGAAAACGTAGTAGTGTTACCAGAAGACGTCTTTGCACGGACAACCATGGTACAAGCAGCACAGGACCCACCACAAACGGAGATCATCCTACGATACTGGATAGACCCCCAACAATTGAAGCTTGTCAACGGGGCATGGTACCGACAAGGAAAGTACGTCATCACAGGATCTCTGGACGAGAAACGAGAACTCATCGCTGCCCACCATGATCCCCCGGTACACGGACACCCTGGAATTGCACGAACCACGAGGCTAGTGGAGAGAAGGTACTGGTGGCCGGAGCTGAAACTCGACGTCCGCAACTTCGTACAAGGATGTGCCGAAGTGCCAGCGTCACAAGGTCAACACACGTCCCACAAGAGCCCCGCTCGTACCCATCACGCCTAAAGAAGATGCCCTACCATTTGAAACCATCGCCCTCGACTTTATCACCAAACTCCCGATATCCCAAGAGTACGACTCCATCCTGACCGTGACAGATCATGATTGCAGCAAAGCCTCCGTATTCATCCCCTGTAACGAGGAAATCACAGCAGAAGAGACGGCAGGACTCTATGCTACCCACGTCTTCAAGCGATTTGGCTTACCATCAAAGATCATCAGCGACCGGGACCCTCGATTCGCCTCCAAGTTCACAAGGGAATTGTGCCGGATTTTGGGAATCCAACAGAACATCTCCACAGCATACCACCCCAGGACCGATGGACAATCGGAACGCACCAATCAGTGGCTGGAACAATACCTACGCTTCTGGGCAAATGAGCGCCAAGATAACTGGGCAGCCCTTCTGCCTATAGCGGAGTTCGCACACAACAATTGGCTGCACGAGGCAACAAGGAAGTCCCCATTTTCCCTCCTCATGGGATACGACCCACGCGCTGATTGGCTCGATAAGCCATCTCCTATCCCACAGGTCACCACGAGGATAGAACAATTCCGAGAAGCGCGGAAGGAAGCTCAGGATCTCATCAAAAAGGCGCAGTCCATGTGGGTCAAACACCGAGATACGCCCAGGTTCCAAATCGGAGACTACGTATGGCTGGAAGGGCGGCACCTTAGGACCAATCAGCCAACACCGAAGTTAGCGGCAAGACGGCACGGCCCCTTCAGAATCACACGGATCCTATCACCGGTAAACTATCAATTGGAACTTCCCACGCAGTGGAGTATACACCCTGTGTTTCATATCGATCTTCTCACACCTTACCGCGAAACGCTCATGCATGGGAAAAACTTCCAACGCCCACCACCGGATCTGGTAGAAGGGGAGGAAGAATACGAAGTCGAGAAGGTTCTGGACCATCGGCACTTCGGCAGAAAGAAACGCCTTCAGTACCTGATCAAGTGGAAGGGGTATCCCGACTCGGAGAATCAGTGGGTCGATAAGGATGACGTATTTGCGGACGAGGCAATAGCTGAGTACCAATCATTGAATCCCCGACGCCCGAGCAGGCTTAAAAGCAGGACGAGTGGAACGACAACCCTCATTCCCCTCTCACTCTTGCCACGCTGGACTCCTCATCTCTTCCATTCTCACAACCATGTCCATTCCCTCTTCCGCCGAGGCCATCGCTCGCGTTGCCAGAAACGCGGGACCGCTCACCTACCAAGAAGTTGTCGACGCCCTCCAGTCCACCATTCCCGCCTCCTACAACGACGACACCAACAACCCCGCCACCTGGTGGATCCTCTCCCAGGACGGTCAACGCATCAACGAGGTGCCCTTCACGACGGCCGAAGTTGATCGGCTTCGCCAAGCTCTCCCAGAGCTTGAGCGTTCCCCATCTCGACCTGTCCCAGTACGAGTCGAGTATCGAACCCAGGAAGAGGCCCAAGACGCAGCCGACGATCGATTGGGAACGGTGGCAGGAGCAGAAGTGGAGGGAGACGGCGGAAGAATGGCAGCGGGAGCAACTGCGGAGGGCAGCGGAGAGGCGTCGGGAGGCCATTCGGAGGAGATGCGAGTGGATAGGCAAGAGGATGGAGTGGCGAGAGGCGAGGAGACAATCCTCGAACAAGTCCGAGGGAGCTTAGCGGACCACTACCCAGCTGAGCACCCCCTCATTTCTACGGCCACCGACACTGACAACCCACGCGAAACCCCATACGCGTGTGACACCGAGGGACGCCCCCTCTATCGCGGTGGCGTGCGAGCCGACGCACCCCCGCCATTTCCACTCTTCCGACTCCGTCATGCCGAGCTCGGCCCACCTCCCCACGGCTACAAGTACAACCGTGGAGAGGATTACGTCCACTTCCCGATTACCGACGGTCAGGGGGTAACGCGCCAGGCCGCGTACGTACAGGTCGTCATGGGGGCCGATCCCCTCGTGCTGGGCCTCATCCCCGACAGCGAGAAGGTGTACTCGCAACCCCTCTACGCCGAACCCCACGTCAAGGCTACGGGGAAGGAGGTCTACCCTCAAGAGGACATGACCTTGTTCGCGGGTGGCTATCACGACCGCCCTCGCCTCGACCGTGCAATCGGCGAGCTCCACGACGCGAGCCTCCGAGCGGAGGTGCACCGCTATAGAGCCTACAGCGTACGAGGCTGAGAGGATGGAGCAGAGGCTTCATCAACTCGCCGCCGCGCTCGGGGGGATTCGGGGCGAGATGGCCCGCAGTAAGTTCCGCCTCGAGATGGCTAACACGTTGGAGAGGATCGAGGAGGTACAGGCGGGCTGGATGTCGGGGCCGCGTCTTCGCCGGCGTCGTGGGCGCCGCGGCTGAAAAGGGGGTGATGTCGCGGCCAGGACTTTAGGACTTGAAGTACGATACGAAATGGAAGAGAAAACGCTTACTATACGGTTATGACTACGGTAGTAAGTAGAGATTAGTCATGGACAGTAGGATCAGTCAGCGCGTCGTGCTAGCATGTGATTGCTAGCATGACTCATTACTAGACAGCGGTAGTAGGGTTCGAGCTATTACTGCTAGTAGTCGTTACGTTCAAGAGGAGCTTTAAAGCTATCTCTTCAATATGTATAAATAGTGGACTCTGAAGACCAAGATACGCCATCTTGGTCTTCTTCTCAATACCACTACACTTCTCCTCTTCTACTTAGACCTTCACGCCTTCTTGCCTCTAGGGGATAGCCCCTGTCATAAGTCTTGACCTTCGAGTCTAAGACTCTGGCCCTCTCGACACGACAAGTCGGAGTTGCCTTGGTACTACTAGGACGCGTGCTTTGGGTCGCCTTAGTGGTATTCTACGGGATCCTCGAGACACTACACGTGTGTCGATCACCAGCTAAGTCGTGAACGCCCTTATACGAGCTCAAGTCGAGCTAAACGCAGTGGTAGCGTTACACTTAGAGATGAAAAGGTGTGGAGGAAAACATTCAGAGCACACTTGGTATTCTAGTCATCCTGAAATCTACTTCTATAAACTAAGCTAAGGTTTATTTATACAGAAGACTTCAGTGGACTATTATTTCAGTGCCAATAAAAGAAACCCCATACCTCTCCACATTCACCCACTGTTGTTAAGCCTCATGGAAGTTTTCAAAGAGGGTGGAGCCTATTTGGAATTAGAATTATAAAGCTAATTATAATGTTTCTGATAAAGTTTGTACTTGGTAGTAATCATTATAAGATTGTGGTGTCATTATTTTTCATTATATTATTACAATCTGTCATAACCCTCCTCTGAAATTTTGCAACACAGCACTGCTTGCCTTAGATAGCATGTCCCTCCCGAAATAGAGCGCCTTCCAAAAACAAAAAATAAGAAGAGAGAAATGGAAAAGCGGACGGTCCGTAGGAAATGATGATTCCGGACCGTGGAAAGATCTATTTGAAAATCGCTCCTCCGCCTCTCTTGATTCACCTCTCTGACACGTGGCGCTTTCAAGTTCGAATACAGCTCCACTGCTACTGAATACATTTGATGTTTTCTATTCGTTCTAACGTTCTTGTGTCGGGTGCTCTAGCAGTAATACTCCCCAGGCCCCGTCCCCATTTAGTTATCCGTGCAGTGCGACATCAATCCAACTTGCAAATTAAGCACAGTCTGCAAGTCACCGCACTGCCTACTCCTCCCCCTCTTTCGGTTCTGGCAACTTCGAAAGATGTTGCTGCCGCTCGGGACTGGTTGAAGGGTTTTTCAGGGTGCTCTATACCCAGAGCGGCGGTTGATATCACCTTTTCCCGTAGTTCTGGTCCGGGAGGTCAGGTTTGTCCCCATTCGTTTTTACATATAGTCGCAACGTAATCCTGCGATAACGAATAAGTAGAACGTCAACAAAGTCAACACAAAGTCAACATTGCGGTGCGCCTTGGACTCTAGTTGGATACCTTTGTGGGCGCGTGATGGCCTCCAGGAATCGGTCTGTTGTGATATTGTTTCGGTGTGGAGAATTCCACTCTCGCTGACCGTTATATTGGCACTAGCCTTACTTTGTCAGGTCGACACGTTCCATTCTGTTGACATCGACGCTCCACCGCTCGCAAGCGCAGAACGTTGATGACTGCCTGTTGAAGGTATGAATGCTTCAACCATTCTGACGGCTTCCCGGTAGTTAACAAACCGCCTACTTATTGTAGTTGCATGCCTTGATTAGTTCTGCCTCATCTCGGCCTATCCAGGACGAGCCATCGGAAGAACAGAGGGAACGCGTGAGAATGTTAGAACGGAAAGCGAATGCGCAGCGTCGTCTGCAAAAGGACAAACGCAGCCAGACCAAAAGACAGAGGGGAATCGCCAGACTCGATTGGGATTAGGTTATTCTGTGCTCCCACTTTTTTGCAGCACGCATTTGGTTCGGAATTGATCTACCTGTCGCGTCTGTGTTTCCATTCGGAGGTTCTGAAGCTGAAGAAGGTTCGTATGGCCAATGGACAAGGACTAACTGTCAAGGTTTTGATATAACTGGCACACCCCCAACCGCTGTTCAGGAGGACGTCATTACAGCACCCCAACCCTATCCTCCTGGGTGACACAACCCATGCTACCCTCTTTTTCCTTCTTCCCTTTTCGGGTTCTCCGACACGATGGTAGGCAAGATCAAGACGGGACAGTTTAGAATCGGGACCTACAAAATGGCGTCTTAGGCTAGTGGACTGAATTAACAATCACGCACTGGCACCTGACGCAATTCTCAAAGACGCCAAAGAACTTGCTCTGTGTTGGACAATCATCCCCTGCTCCGCATCCGCGACAATGCTTTTCCGAGATTATTGGCCAAACACGACTTTTCCTAACGACTTGAAGGCAGCCGTCTTCGAGTTTGTGGGTACGACAGTGTTTCTCCTGCTTGCTTTTGGTGGGACACAAGGCTCGAATGAGGGGGAAGGCTCTGACCTCGAGCGAACGCTCTATATCGCTACTGCCTTTGGGTTGAGCTTGCTCGTATCCGCCTGGTTCTTCTTCCGCGCCACGGGCGGGCTATTCAACCCAGATGTCAGCCTCGCACTGCTTCTCATTGGCGCCATCGGGCCTGTGCGATTCATACTCTACTGTATCGCCCAGCTGACTGGCGCCATCACCGCGGCGGCGGTTATACTTTCCCTTACCCCTGGTGCACTCACTTATAAGTACGTAGCATGCCTACCGACTTTTGGTATACATTTTCGTTTGGTCTAACCCATGTCTGCCAAATCGCCCGCTTGTCTAGCACGGTTCCCTCCCCGAACATTAACCTCGCTCAGGGCGTGTTCATTGAAATGTTCATTACTGCGGCGCTCTGTCTTGCAGTGCTAATGCTCGCAGCCGAAAAGCACAGTGCTACCCCGTTTGCCCCAGTAGGTGTTTTGTGTTCCATGCCCCTTTCCCATCTTTTCCAATTCCCTGTATATTAAAACCTTTACCCGCCCCAATCATGGCTGACCGGGGTAACGCAGATCGGCGTTGGTCTCACTCTCTTCGCTTGCCACTTGTGAGTAGTAGAGACATTCATCTTATCTTATCCCTCTTGGTTTGGCCCGGAACCTTGTCACGCGAATATACTTTTCTGACGCCATGGTTTTGTGTTCTATGCACACTTCACGACATATTCAACCAACGCGTTGCTGTTGGGATGCACTCTTGCCGCCTCCCCGCCTTCCCGATTTTCGCAACCCGTGCCGTAACTGCAGGTTCGCGGTGCCCTACACGGGTGCTGCTATGAACACCGCACGTGCTTTCGGCCCTGCCGTAGTGACAGGCTTTCCAGATGATGCTCAATGGATCGTAAGTCGCTTCCTCCCTCTATTTTTCCTCTTTTGGATCAACGTCACTTCCTCGTCATCGTACGAGTCTCTTATCTCACTATCGGGTTTGTGCGAAAAAAAAAAACAGAAGGTTGGGGAAAGCACGCACTTACACATACACGCATGGATGTGACCCCCCCTTGACCCACACTACTTCCCGTCGCGTATCGATGATGATGAACGTGATAACCAACTGACGCACAATCCGTATTGTTTCTTCTTGACAGTACTGGTTGGGCCCATTCCTCGGCGCGCTCCTCGCCACCGCGTTCTACGTCTGTTTGAAACAGTACGTCATACTAACTTCTCTCCCACCATCTTCCCCTTCCCCTTTCCCTTCGTGGGGTCTTTTTTCTGCGCTTCTTCGAAAAGTCTGGACCCTGACGCCAAATATTGCATATGACTGCGTCTCTCCACGCGGGTCCTTGATTTTCAATTTCAATTTCTCTGCTCCACAGCTACCAATACTGGACCCTCAATCCTGGGCAAGAAGCGACTGAGCCTAAACTGTCGCCACCGGATCCTTTGAGCGCTGTCATACGCGCTGACGAACGTACTATGAATAGTACTATTAGTGCGGTGTGACTTGGATGAGGCTGGACTTGATGGCCATTATGAATATGAATATTGGATATGAACTATGACGCGAATCTGTTTCTCTTGCACTTTCCCGCGCCCGATTCGGAACACCCAAACACCCAGACGCACCCACGCAGCCACATGCTTCGATGCAACACGCAAGAGTGTTTGTGCGCCGGATGTGGCGTGTACGTATGGGTTGCATTGTATAGTAGTTGCAGTTCAAATTGTAACGTTTGTTCGATTGCTGCCATCACCATCACACCGTATCACATAAACTAAGTCCAGGTCCATGACATGCATTATACGCCACCCATGACCCAATTTTCCACGCTCTTACACCTTTGGTTACGACTGTGTGTATAATCGCCGAATCTGGGTGACCCCCGAACAGCCCAATAGCCTAGCCAACTCGTTTACTTTATTGTGCCTAGTACTAAGCACATGCACGCATGATTAGTAGTACCGGCGCTTAACCCGTGATGCCAACAACGAGCTTACCTTGCCCCGTCTTATGTTACTTTGTCATGTTGCTGATCTTATGGACAACCCCCTGGCGCTTGACCTGGCGGGAGCTTTTGATCATTGTAGCAGTAGCACGTTTAGTGGCAAGGGCTTGGTCGGAAGCTTGGCTGGCGATATTAGGAAGGATTCGCCAGAAGGTCCCAAGAAGGGAATAATTGCACCAAAAGAAAGGACTAGAACATGACGACGATGGTTTGCCCGGGCCCCCAGTCACGTTTATATGTGCCAGTGAAAAAGTATTATGACAACGTAACCACTTTGTGTAACTGACCTATCTGCAACACCCATGCCACCACTGTGTTGGCGATTTTGTCAAAGATTCCAAGGTCAGCTTACTTGGGGGAGAGGTGCACCAGAATATGATCCGACCACCTGAGTTGGAACAACTGGACACGAGCGAACTAACGGACGGAACTCGGAAAATAAAGGTGACTCGGCTGTTCTTTGGAGGCGAACGATGCGCAGCTTTGTTTGTGCCCCCCGCCCCAACGGAGGGGCGAATAGAGCGATACCAGGAATGGTGGTGCGCAAGAGGTCACCGTGGTGGATTCACACGGTTATCAGCTCTTATCTCACGTGTGTAGCTTGTCCTCAAGCCGCAGCACATCTCGATCTCGATAAACCTACTGTATGATCCTAGCCGTCGAACTCCACACCGATTCAGCGAGACAGCTGCCTGCCAGTTGTCTTCCTCACATGCATTACACATATACATACAGACGAAACGTGTTTCGACGTTTATTGGAATCAAGTTCTAAACCACACCACCAACTTCAAATTGTACATAGATATTGTTATTGGTTGCTGTTAACACAGGATGAAGGGGTATACGAATTACAAACAACAAATTAGAGGTGATATACGATATACAATGCGCGGCAGTGCGATGCGTGATTGGTGAGCAGCACAAAGCAAATATCGACCAGCGACACAGGACCCGTCAGTCGAGGGTAATTCATCATCATCATCATCATCATCAATGTCAGCGCCCAGGCGTCAGTCAGTCATCATCGAAACACCCCTTTACAGTATCTATTCCGCCCTAGTCTTTCCCTCTTCCGGTCCATGACATGCATGACATGTCGAAGCGAATGATAGGTGGAGAGCCAGAGCAACGAAGTTTCGGCGTGGGAATGAGTGTGAGCGTGAGCATGGCGCAGCGTGGTACGGATAACATGGCGTGGGTAATGGTGTAGGTGCAACGGTCACAGGGAAAAGCCAGTGGCGCTGGTCTGTGAAACCGCTTAAGTCGCATGCATTGGCGGTGAGCCTGACACGGATCCCGCGAGGCGCTTGCGAATCGGAGGGTCCTGCGATTGCTTCGCGTCAGCCACATTGGGGGATGAAATGACAGGCTACTCACCTCAGAGTCCCACGTCCGGGCATGCTTCCGTGCAGGCGACCCACCCACGCTCGCGCTCGCGCTCGATGTGTGCGGCGAACCGACGTCCTCACGCTCGCGGTCGTCCCAGGCGTACGCAGGGCGCATCGGCGGGATGGGCACAGAGGCCAGTGGCAGTGGTGGCGGGGCGGAGTAGGATGCGAAGCGCGTGTGCTCGGACTCGTAGGTGGACGCCTTGCGCGGGTACGTTGATACGCCGTCTGGGACGCCGTCGACGCAGGCGCACCCTGGGAAGGGGCAACTCGCACTTTGGGAGCGCTGGTTCTGACGCAAGAGTAGAGACACTAGGGGGTCCGAATCAGCGCGGGGGAAGAGCACCGGTATGAGGGACGGGGGATTACAAAGATGATCGCGCCTGTCCTCAAGGGCGGCTACTTCATGGTATACTCGGCGTTCGGTTTCGAGAGAGGCGGTGTAGGCGGCGAATGATTCTTGGGTAGCTTTTTGAGCACGACGCAGTGCAGTACGGGCGCTTTGCAAGTGTAGGCCTAATTCAGGTTGGGTGAGATGGGCGAGAACAGGTACATCATAGACGTACTGGAAGAATCTGCCTCCTCCTCGAGGGACCTGATGCTGCCTAGACGGGGGCTAGACTTTATAGGCGCCGGGTAGGAGACGGCGGAGACTGGCCCAGAATATCGAGAAACAGAACGGTCTATTGTTCGGTGACGGTGACAGTAGCCTCAGCGGGATGAAGATGAACCAAGAGCGGGTAAAACTAACCGCAGGTTAGACGCCTTCGGTCGCCATCCCAAGCGTCGTCGCTCGAGGCACCGTCCATGACCGAATCGTCTGATGGTTCCGGGGATTCCGAAGGTAGCGGCGGGAGAAGTCGCGCTGGAGGATTGTAGTGGTGGTTCTCCAGGAAGGCCTTACGCAGGCGAGGATTGTGCGGAATGCCCGCCGCCTGACGCTCGATAAACTTTCGGAGAAAGGAGAGCTCGACGTTGTCGGGCATGACGTAGGGGGGGCCCTTGATGTCGCCGCGTTGCATCAGCAACTCGAGGTGAGACATGACCTTGTCCTTGAGTTGTTGGAGCCACTCGTGGAGTTCCATGTGGTCCTGGTCGGCGACGGGGTCATAGTCCTGACGTCGGCGAGCCTTACGCCAATAGGTCTTTGTGAGCTTGAGGGCATGGTTAACCTCAGCGTCGAGGCTGCGATACCATTCGGTGGCTTGGGGATTCAACAATACGGTGAGGACGCCGGGTTGTACGCGAAGCTGAATAAGGGAACGACCGTCGGCGTTGGGAGGGGAGAGGACACCCTTCTGTCCTTGATTGCCTCTTGTAGCGCCTCGGGAGACGTTGCCAAGTTCTGGCCAGGGGAGGTCGTCGGTAAGCATAGTGGGGTTCGGGGGAAGAATGAACTAAAGGAGAGCATCTTGGTTGATTTATAGAATGAGTAGAATTGTTCGAAATCGCCAGAAAGGTGGCGGTATGTAAGCCGAACTCGGAACAGCAACTTGAAACTAATAATATTTAAATGGGACAACCCCGCATTCGTTTCCGTGTGTAGGAAGGGGAAGGGGGAAGGGGAAGGGGAACAGAGACCAGACCAATCGCAGCTCAAACACGCGACACACGGACATGTAACCTACGCTGATCTCGTCCTTACGACCCAACCCTATCCGCGTGCGACCCATGAAATAATAACTCGAAGCCTACTATCCATGTGCCCGGCTCCTCTTGTCACTTTTGCTATTGCTCTGATACTGCATACTGCACCATGGGGTTATCACGTCCTGTATCATCATCAGCCCGATCATGATCCCTTTCCTTTTTGCCTTCTCTTTTTTTTTTTTTTTGCAAAATTCACTCGACAAATTTTCTCTCATGTATCGGCGTAAAACTACACTGTCAGGTATCTATTGGTTCATTTATCTATGTTGAGAACGCATTGCCTCTATCAACAATTCTTTGACGGGCGCGCGCGCAAACAAAGTGAGACCCAGTGACACCCCAGCACCTTGTCACCTAGCAAAGGCTAGCATCCCCCGATCACCGCCTTCGCCCGAACACCACGCACAGCTCTCCATTCTCCATACGTACAGCATGCCACTCTTCTTCATCTTCGTTATTCCCTTCGGGTAGTGCGGCGTAACCGAACCCTATTCATGTCGTCTTTCTTGCACTTCTTGACGCGTGGTCTGTGCAGGTCCCCAGTAGCGCTGCATCGGCGGAATAAAATACCAACGCTTCTTTCCTTTCTCTTGCTTGCTATCATACGCTATGGCATCGTCGCGAGTTGGCTTGTGCAGAACTTGCCCAGTTCGCAAATCGCTTAACAGATGGACAGCTTCCGCCACCACCGCCACCGCCACCGCGGCGGCCTTGCTTTCAGTTCCCAGCAGTGGTACAATTAAGTAGATTATGCGGCGTGCAGCCCGTTCTCTACGACCCTTCGACAACTTTTCGCTAGCCATCGGCGGATCACTGGTGAGAGCAGGGATAACCGGTAACCACTGACATCTGCGAAGGCGCCGAACCCTCCCGTCATTACGAACACCACTGGCAGGTATTGTACAGTATACAGTTGATGACATAAAAACGGATTACCGTACAACATGACACTACAGTACACACACACATACACACACACACAGGCAATCAATTGACGAAAGTCACTTGTTGGCCTGCATGTCAATGATTGGATCATTTCAATTTCATTCGCGACTTGTTATTTATTTGATCGCCGTTAGAATGGTCTATCATAGTAATGATTGGAAATCAAGCGCTGTCGCTCGTCGCTCGCCGCTCTTGTTTCTGTGCGCTGCAGAGGCACTGCACGATTGCGGTTCCTGTTTCTTTCAGAGCCTAATGCTCTCCCACGCTCTCTCACACCAGTTGCACAGAAACTTTTTTGCCGGAGAAGCTGGCATCCTGGCGCAGTTTGCACCACATCGTACTGTAGCCTCCTTACATTCCGAGTCGCACCCCCTAAGTCTGAATCTAAATGGTCGCTTGTCGCTCGTCGCTATTGCTTGATGTGCACCGTAGCAGGCAATTTTCTCGTTCCTGTTTCTTTTAAGTCCATGCTCTCCCATGACCAGACTTCGGGCGCAGTTCTCACCACACGCTACAATAGCTTCCATTAGTCTGAGCCTCCCTTCGCACCCCTGAGTCTAAATCGTGATCAAACGAACAGATGGTGATGATTGGGCGGATGATACGGCCTAGGTTCTTCTGCAACCTGCCAGATAAAATCTTGCGCCCGCATAAATATATGTACAGTCATATAGGTCATCTATTTTCTTCGTTTAGGCAGTGCGCGATCAGCAGCAGCCCCTAACACATTCCAGCGCTCCGGGGTTTGAAAGAAGAATAGAAATGGAAAATGGATTCGCCTGAGGGCGTAAGTAGGAAGGAGGGGTTTGATTGACCAGATGTTCGAGACTTGCAATCAGTAGGCAAGTAGTCCAAATTAGTGCTTACCAACTGTTGAACAATACAGCAACCGTCACTGTCACCTGTTCCAAGTGCAAAGCCGACATGTTACATGCACCTTGGACAGAAATAGAAACCGGTTGGTGCAATCTGTTAATATCTGCCATGTGAGAGGAATGATGGACGACAATTGAAATAGTGAGAGAGAGACTGATACGGCGTGAAGCGTCGATCCATTTTCAGCCACTCTCACGCCCTCATTTGACCTTGGGTGCCATTCCATCCGGGACTTATTTCCCCAACTGAATGCCGCGACTCGGAGTGGGACGTGTGTGTTACCAACTCCCCCTTTTTGGCCGACAGGTACCCATACGTGGCACTCCGTTTCCAAATGTACAAATGGTTTCTTTCTATTCCGGGCAATCGCGAAGAATTGGAAGCGCGTGTCAATGTCGCGGTTGTCACAACAAAGCAGCTTAGAGCACTGTAACAAAGATATGCTCCCCCCGTGATTACCGGAACAACAAAAAAAGAGAAATACTTGTATGGTATCGCCTTTCTCACTGTCAGTGGAGCTAGCCGTGGGGAGAGATGGGAAGAGAAGGAAGCAGGGGAGGCTCGTGATTCACGAGCATCAGAACAGCGCGCGCCGCCGTACTGCAGGATTCCGGCTTAGGCAAAAACGAGACTGCGCACTTGTCGAGCAACCGCCGAGGCACTGGCACTGTGAACGGCGTCCACTGTGGGACTCTCAGCTGCTGTACTGCTGTATTGCTATGCTCGTACTCTCGTACTATCTCCCCATTGCCCAATTGTCGCCCTTACTGGTCGAGGCTCATGACGTGCTGACAGGTGGGCGATCCCGTAACTCTTCCACCGGCAATAAGAAATACCCGTCGTCGTCAAAGAGTGAGAAAAAACGCAGCCGTAGGGTAAAGAAAGAGAGGCTGTGAGTGGTGAGTCACTACGTTGATCAGAGAATTAAGACTGTCTTTCTCAGATAGGTGGAATCCAGTTATGAAAAGACAAAATAAAAACAATTGTCCACTCGCACCGCCCCGCATCGCATTGTCTCCACCACGAAAATTAATTGTGTCGGTCATCACTCGCAGACAAGCCCGGATCCAAGTAGTGACTCAAAATCGAAATTCGTCACATTCACAGTCGAAGGTCGAATGATCTCTGAAATGTAGGACGGATGGCACATAATATCACCGGTTTCGCTGTAGATTCACATCAATTTATTAGGTTCTAGGAACTGACCTGTCAAATCGTCTGCCATGTGACCATTGTAGCCGTTGCACGATTACATCGTAACATGCATAGACCGAGGTCGGCAACGGCAACAGTGGCAGCAGGGGGGATACGGGGAGGGCCATGGGATCTCACCATATGGTGGACCCAAACCTGAACGCGGATTTTATTCCGTACACATATTCCAATCTCGAGTTTATAGTGATGGCGCCGCGGCAGGAAGCCTGAGAGACACATCGACAGCAGACAAGTATGTGCCTTACTCTAGTTGAAAGTAACCATTACTCAGGTGTCACAGTAGCAAGCACTGGTACTGACTGGCATCCGCTTCCTTTCCGAATCACGCCGCTGCACAGTGAGCGCGAATCAAAGGCCTTGCTACCTGGCCGCTTGTGCATCAGTCGACTCCAATTGCAGCGCTACCTTAACCATGTCCTTCTGCCAGTGCTTCTGGGTTTTGCGGGCCCCGCGTCATCGAAGTTGGGGCGTTGTCTTCAGTAATCAATAGATCCACAGCACCGGCCGCGGGACATGAAGCTTTCTCTCGGCAAAAGTGGGGAAGCGGAACTTGCGGAAGCGAGCATCGTACGCGCTTACAGTAGTTCTCAACGAGTTGGTCCCGTAAGACGGCGTCCCGTTGGCATTCTGTATGAAGTACGATGTCCCGTGGCATTGAATTGACCATCTGGTGTAATGTACATCCAGTTGGGCGCAATCGCCACGTGCTCTTTTTTTTTTTTGGCTTGAATGGGTTACAATCCGAGTCGGACTCGGGCGCCTGTGAGTCAGGTCGCGGTTTGTCAGAGCGCCAGGTTGATTCGGTCAACGACGGGGGTCAACGATAGCCTTTGAGAGGCACCGATGACGGAATGAGAAATGCGGCGCAACTCCATTTCGGCTGTAGAAAGTGAGGCCGAAATACGGCAGCCTCCGATAGGGTTCATCCTTAAACTTGGCACCCCCATTGACGGACTGTAGCGATGTTGGTCGGCGCAGCGGTGTTCCATGGACCAAGGATACGCCGCCAAGCGTGGGATCTCATAGGTGGGATTGCAGAAGTGCATTGAAGTTGCGGCGCACATCTACGTGAAATTCACAAGTTCATCCCCATGAGGACACAATATGTTGCACAAGATGATATTGGGATCTTCAGGTGACACCTGCTCCAGACCACCAGAATTCTCATTCTTTTGTGGTTGTAATCCGTGTAGATCTCCTATTTATTATCTTGTATCTATAGAACCTAATGTTGTGTGCTGTATCTCGGGCAGAGAGCATGGCAGAAAGGAATGGGAAGGCACTGATCTATTCAGATCTTTTAAATCATGGGCGCCATGGACAACCATAAAAGATGCAGTGCTGGACATATAGGGGATCTAAGTGTGTGTATTTTTCTGTATGATATGTACCATAAAGGTCTAGTTGGGGTAAGGAAACCAGGATTGTGCATTCGAGGAACGAGCGTCTACACCCGGCCCATATGTGAGTATTACCCATTGCGGTAGGCGCGTTGATGCCTGGTGGCGTTCCGAGTCGGACTGAGATCCCACATGTACGCGTTGAATCGGATCTGCAGATTCGTCCACGCGGAAGTATTGCTGGGCGATGGTACATATCCAAAGTGAGTGATGGTCGTCGCTAGTTGAAGGGGTGTCTCCTCCCATGCTGTGTAGGGAACGGATCTCTCAAACCACGACTTATCTCCCTCCTACTAAGAGAAGAGTGCGCTCATAGAAAGAACCCTCCCGTTTCCGTCACGACATGGTCCCCTGCTGTGTTCTTAACACGAGCGTTTGTCTGGAGATTCGCCAGGGGTCCGTTTCCCAGTGTTGACAGGTACTAGGAGAGCAACTCTTCGCCTTGCATGGGGCAATCAAGCATGCTGCGGTTCTGATGAGGAACATCATATGGTACAAATACCGGCACCGAACTTCCAAGTTGGAAGTTAGCGTACGTACGTGGCCTACGTTGCGTGGAATGGGAACTTACCAACGCGAAATGTGTCACAGGCTGAGCGTTCCATGTTGAACTGAGGTTCCAGTATGCACGCGGAGCAAAGCCCTGACAAACCCTCATCCATTCGGGGTAAGTTTTCTGCCCTGCGATGCTTCACGACGGTGAGAGAAATAGTCCCCTGCTGACGTACTGGCCCAATTACGCTTGGACATCAGTAAGGAGAACAGGCTGACCAGAAGGAGTATGTCTTCGGCTATGTGAATATAACGAACTCAGGAAGGAGTACCCAAAGTATCGCACGGCTATATCTCAATTCTCGTTTGGCATGATGTGATGAACGAACAAATTGAACATTGAGCGCCGAGTGTTTCCAAAGTTGCATTCCGCCCCAATGCTTGGCAACCGCAGAAGGAAGGTGAAGGGATACATGAGCGCTACGGTATCCTGAAATCAAAACATCGAAGACTAAGAGTCAAATGTTGGATGTGCAACGTGCGCATCGACCTCCTTTCCCAAGCGTCAACTATCCCCGATCAATATCCTGTCCGCAATCAAGGTAGCAATAAAAAGGTTGTTAGGTGCGCCGATGAGGGACTGCTCGAAAGTGGCTCTCTTTGCGGCACTGGGTACGCACGCTAAATCCCAGATATACCAGCTCCGAACCCTCGGTAGTTCCAAGAACCAATCCAGAGACGGTAAGCAATGATGTACTGTACTGTAGTGATGTAGCCCTGAGCACAGAGGATAACCGGCCGCAATGTCAATTTGTTGTTGCCGTGTGCGACAAGAATTTCGGGAGGTGCGCCCAAAAGAGACGGAGCATGTGAAACTAGAGCATATGATTCTAAAGTCAGGGTGTCCTCTGACCCGAGTTCATGGGAAATAAGGGTGTTGGTTCCTGACATATTGGTCGAAAGATGGCGGACAAAGAGTGGGAATGATCCTTGTGTGAGTCTTCAAGCGCTAGAAGTTCAACTTGAAGCGCTAGAACTTGAAGTGAGGTGTGGACAACAGTATCATCACGTGATCAGAGCATTGACATTGGCTTCTCATGTACGTTATCATTCCCACGTCCCTATCGAGGCAACAGAGCACGTCAGAAGTCGTTATGGAGCAGGCTGGGAAAGTGATGTTTGAGTCCACTAATAAGTCCTACGAGGTCGTCGAGACGCTTCCACCGCGAGGTCAATATTAGAGCAAATCGGGCAAGCCGATTTCTTCCCATGGAGAATACGCTAGCGCGAGACAACGACAAGGTCAAGGGCAAGGTACCGAGAGAATAGAACGTGCACCCATGGGTACTAAAGTACAAAGCATTTGCGACCTCACAAATCCAGCGATGAAGCCTCTGTCTCTAATCAAGACGGCAATTGAGCGCCTTGACTCAATAAAAGAAAAAAAACCAGGGTGATGAGCTTTTTGGTTACCTATGATGGGTCCAGGAGAACACGTAGTTGAAGCACCGTTATTAGCGTGAGACGGATGACTTGCGTTTGAGACCAGCACCGCAAAAACGGAGCTTCCGTTTTTGTGACTACTAGATAAGGATGTTGTCATTTGCAACCTCTACTAGAGCTGGTGGTTCTGAATAAAGTGGGCGTCTACTTCTCACAAAACATAGCCGTGGTAGAACGCCACGGCGAAGAAGCAGTGATCATCCCCAATAGGCAAATCTGAGATCCACGAAGATGCGCGCAGTGGACGATATCGCCAACAATGGAGAAAGCCATCAGAAAGTGACCAGGAGAGATGGTTACCAGTATCTAGTGCGAGTCGAGTGTGATCCTGATCAACAGCATCATGGGCGTAATGCAACGCAGATACCCAGTTCTGGCAGTTCTTTATGCCATTCCGAGTTCTACGTGTGCTTAAGACTGGCGCAGGCACCCGCAGCAGTTGTACCATCGTACGCAACCGAGCGGTTGCATACCATGAGGTAAGAAAAGGGTTGTTTATTAATGAACCTTCGCTCATCCAGATACTCGTCTTGATGAAGGTGCTACAGTAGTGCCACATAACAGTCATGAGGGAGAGGACACCAAGCTGGCGTTATACAGCATCATTACAATCTGAGGACAAATTCTTAAGACCAGAACATTCGTCACGAGGACGCGTGTTGGCGTACCTTACAACATCACGCAAAGATGGGGATTGCACCTTGTGTTTCGTCCATTACCCAGCCCTGGTTCTCAATATCAAGACTCAGATGTAAACGCTCACAAAGGGCAACTGGACAACGCCACTCGTGCCGTCCGAGGATCAGTGGTTCCACGACTTTCTGCTTACCCTTGCCCTTAGTTCGCCTCTTGGTCTGGGGAACTGCGCTGGCAACGACTGCCAAGGAGGGAGCAGGGCGAACGGGGGCCAAGATACGTTGCGATGAAGACCGAGTAGGGGCTCGAAACGATATAGACGATGAAGAAGATGTATGAACTACATGTCCCGCCATGTTACGTGGCCGCAAGCGCGAACGTATAGAGCTGTCCTCGGTGGAGATAGCTGGTTCGCTGCCACCCATCGCTAACTGCGATGATTCGGGCCGCCGTTCGATCGCGTCGACTATTCCTCTCGCCTTTGTGGTACGCGCGGATGGCCCCGTGTTGGGGTGTGCTTTGCCGTCCAAAACCAGACCCTGCGGACTAACCGGAGAAGGGGTGTCAACCGAGTGGTCCTCGCCTCGCATCCTGGGATTGGAGGAGTCAGTACCAGCAACCTCCATGCTAGTAGGCTCTATATCGGGTGCAGGTTGTGGCTTCATCAGCTCGGCTATACATTTGCCGTCGAGCATGTGTCCACAACGCAAACTCCAAAGGCGGCGACGAGTACGTTCGTCTTCGGGCATATTGCTTCCCCCAAGAACGAGGGGATCCAGGCAACGAGCGCAGACGAGGGTATTCATGTTTTCGCTAGTTGAATTGGATCCCGCGGGTTGGTCACTGGGGGCCGGCTCTTCGTCTACATCAATAACGGTGACGGAAGGCGACGGAGACTCAAAGTTGTGGGTGAAGCCGGGAGCAGGAGGGTATGGGTGGGTATAAGCAATGCGGTATTCGTGGGGCGCACGTCGGGGTTGTGCACGGTCGCCTCCGAATTCAAACCGGCCAACATCTGCAGTAGCCAAGTCAGAAAACGCAAGTGCATCCATCATTTCTTCCTCCGTTGGATCTCCAAAGAGCCATGTGGGAAATATTCGTCCAATGGTTTGCGAGAGAAAGCCATGGCGTTGGTGTATGCCCCGGGCAATGCGCAGACGGTCAAAATAACGCTGACGCGCCTGATCTCGGGCCTGCTGGTGCTGAAGTAATTCGGCTTCATGGCGATTGTTCAGTGAGACGAATCCACCGCCTAGGTTGATTATAGGACGGGGACGGGAGACTGTCGCCAAGAGGAGGATGTGATGCTGGTCTCGGCACGTGGGCTACCATAGCTCTTTCAAACGCGAAAGGCTCTACGTTAGGGCGGACAACATCCGGAGGGAATGCGCGCGCCTGTTGTCGAGGACGGTGGCGTGAAGGTAAAGGGGGGACTGGAGGTGGTGCATGAACGGTTTGTATCGGTGGAGGAGGAGAACGTAATCGGCCACCTCGGGAGAACCAAATCAGGATGAGGTAATTACGGAAGAGGCAAGCTCACCTGCGGGTCTGGGCAGCGTGGACGGCCCAGTTTCCACACCATCGTCGCTGTCTAATACGATGATATCCGACGACGTTAGATTTTCAGATGAATAGACTTGGTGTCTCGGTCGTCGAGGTGGACGATGGTCATCAAACTCGTCGACGTCAATAACCTCGTAATGCGTGCGGCGCTGTGGAACGGCAGAGGTTGATGGCGTCGCAGCTGTTACTGACGCGCTATCCTCCATATGTTCTGTACAAGATGTGTCGTTTTCGTTGTCGTCGTCGTCTATGTCGATGTCCAAAGTGAAGGCGTAGAACGGCGGTCTGATCCTATGACACGTGATACATCATTATGTAATAAGTGCACGGACCACCGCCCTGACTTGTTTAAAAAAAAATTTGCTGTATGTTGTCATCATCAAGTACTTTTCTCGTAACTCGTAAGTGATCACCTTGTTTCCCCTCTTTTTTTCGGATGACTTCATTCTCTTCCCCGTCCTACACGACCATGCCGAGGAATAGAGTTGTCTGTTCGCAACAGACATGCGTCTTTCAAAGACACAGTGTGCTTGCCAGTACCATTTTGTCTGATCATCTGTCTACTCTCCGAGTTTGAACCCCCTGTGCTAATTGATTACGACCTTTCTCTCTAGGCCTCATCTCGAGTGTCCTTTACTTCGTTCATTTAGTGAGTAGTATTACTCTAGATATGATATTATTTCTTGCGCTGTCGAGATGAAACAACGCCGAAATTCGCAGTTTCCACTCAAGTGCCCTCTCGCTAGGAGCACTCCCCCAGTACCGAACGTCTATATTTCCCCTCTTACTCGCTGAACCCATTAGCTGAGTGGGGCGTGGACCGCCTTCCTTCGGGTTGGTGCGCTGGGCGCCAGGTGGGGGTTGGCACGATGAGGGCAGTAGTCCTTCCAATGGATGTCTGACTTTAACAGCGCAAATTTAATTGTCGGCTTAACAGTTTGCTTACTCGACATCTTTTTTAGGTCACGCAACTTGGGACGCAGACTCGAGACTATTCATTTGCATTGTATCTATTTTGAAAGTACAATACACAATTCTTGACCTCCAGATAATTTATGGCTTCGTCCCGTACACACTAATACCGTAATCGTATATCGTAGTGAAAATAAGAAAAGTTGTTGTTATAACACGTAATTAGAACATTCTCGACCGAACTCTAAAAAAAAAAGGTCGTTCGGATTCTCGTTCCGAAACCCGTGTCAGGGTCGGGTCATCTCGTGGCAACGACATCGACGACGACCTCAACGCCTCAGACTCCGAGGCTACCGACAAACACGGCAACAGTCCAAAGGGAAGGATGCCTAGTGCCACTGGAAAGGCCGAGGAGCAACAAGAGCGCAGTCTCCATGCTCTTCTCCCATTTCTTCAGACCCAGTCACAGACCTCTCTCACTCGCTTGTACCAGCGTCCTTCTTCATGCCTTCCCATATTTCGGTATGCTTGAATGCGGTGTGCCTTTTTGCATGTATTCTGATACATCCGTAAGTCTTTTGGGGGCCGTGGAACGGCAACTCGTCATGAATCTTCTGTGGCTCGAGTCGTCCATTCCGACTGCTACTATGTCCTCCTGGGTAACAAAAGAAGGGAAAACGTGGGGATCACGTCACTTTTCCATTTGGTTACATGCAATTACGCGCTCTGTCAGGCATTTCGACGATGCTCTCGACTTACTCACACGACTACACATTTTGTCAAATAATGTCACTACCAAACTTGGGTTGAGCCCTGCATTCAAGTCTAGTATGCGACAAGCCATCACGGGCGGGTACATACAAACGGCCTTACCCTTATCTCTGTCCACTCACAAGTCATCGCGCTCTAGTGGAACTAGCGTTAGCTTTGGCGTTCCAGCGGAATCAGACGATAAACGTCCTGCCCCATCTATTGACGCGTTAGACGCGTACGCTCTTGAGCGCTGGGAGGTATATACAGTCAGGCACGGTCCCTGCAGTAAATTGACCTTTTCTAGACCATTCTGCATTATATGGTTTCTTCTGGGACTGGTCAGATGCCCGTTAAACCTTCTCAGGGCGTTCTTTTTCTCCTCCAGCGTAACGGCCTCATGGCGATGAACCAGTCAGAGCGTTTGGTTGTCCGGCGTGATGAACGTGTCTGATGCGAAGAATTGCTGTAGGGGCCAACTCCAGATCACATCTTCTGGGTTTCAATTTTTGTTACACACGCCCCATGCTCAGCTTTGGGAGTTGTTGCTGCAGTATCTCCAAATGGTCGAGGTGCGAGCAGTGTTCTGATTGCGTTCTGTCGGTTCTCACCTACTTTGGGTTCCCCAAACCAGGAGAGGCAAATGGATCTTGTAGAAGTACTCAGCTTCTTATTCATGCTATCGACGATGGAGCTCGGCCGAGTAAGGATTTTTTTAGGCCCCGCTCCGACTCGGAATGTTGATCGGCTGTCTCCAGGAATATTCAACAGAAAATCTTAGCGATACGCAGCGGGCGATGCTCGAGGACTTGCGCGATTATGGTCTGATTTGGCAACGCAAGGCGAAGCGGTTGATCCGAGTGACATTCTGCAGTGCTGACACCGATTTCTCAGGCATCGTCTCGTCGTTTCAGCCCGACGCGCCTTGCTACGACGCTGACATCCTCTCTTCCGCCTTTGCCAACCGCTACTAGTGCAGGTGGTGCGCAGGAGCAGGGGTTCATTGTGCTCGAGACAAACTACCGCTTATATGCGTACACCGGTATGCGCTGCTTGCCCCGCGTTTCAGTGCACTGTGCCCGTTCCCTGACCTCGGCGGGTAGATAACCCACTCCAGACTGCGGTCCTAAATCTGTTTGTGTCAGTGAGATCGCGCTTCCCAAACCTTGTAGTGGGTGCAATCACACGCGAGAGTGTACGAAAAGCCCTTCTAAACGGCATAACAGCGGATCAGGTAAGGGTCGGTCTACTTCTCTTCTAATATTTTTCTTGCAGTGGGGCTGTCTCCTTTGATGCCGATATTCTAGCCACTTTGTGTCCGTCTAATGAACGGGATAGGGTGTGGCTGTATGTGGATGCTAAATACCGTTCCGTCGTCAGATCATCAGTTACCTCACTACCTATGCACACCCGCAAATGCGCAAGAACGTACGTCGCATGCACCTAGTAAACGGCCCCTTCTAATTTGTCGTTTGCGTCCTACAGAAACCTCTGCTCCCTGTGACAGTGCAAGACCAGATCCGGCTGTGGGAGCTGGAGCGCAACCGCATCAAGGCGCAGGAAGGTACGCTAGGCGGTTTCTTTCCCTCTTTGTGATCCTTTATATCGGCTAATCTACTCGCCTCGTCATCCGCACTGTTACAGGCTTTCTATACACAGCGTTCGCATCCCAAGCCGACTACGAATACGTGCTCAACTACGCACGGCAACTAGACGTCGTGCTGTGGGAGAACACCGCAAAACGCTGCTTCTTTGGAAGTGTCGAGGGCCATGCGAATATTCGAGGCTTCATCGAACGGCGGACAGGCGGAGGGGGGTAGACGGTTACCGATGTATCCGATCAGCGCAGGGTCATCCGTACACCGCTGCATCCGAGTCGGTTGCGGAGCGGCCCGGTAGCGAACGACTGTCGCGTATGCACGTCAAGGGGGTTGTACTTCCAGACGGCAAACCAAGGAGCAATGTTGGCCCGACTCGGTTCTGTTGCTCCACCTCTGCGCTGTGCTCGGCGTCAGAGCTACGTTGTCTTAAAATCTAGCAACCAAAAATATACACTGTTGGTGTCGTCGCTTCAGTTAGCGTCTCCGAGGGTTGTCGTTCCAACGGTTCCTTTCGTGTACAGTGTTAGGGAAAAAAAAAAAAAAAGAAAGGGGATGTGTGTTTAATGTGTCGAGGTTATCGATCCTTGAGGCGGTGCTCCCAGATCACCGAGTAAGGAACTGTACTGCCATTAACCACTATAGCGCGATATTATTGAACGAACTGATAAAAGAAACTCCGAGCCCACGCAACAGTTCGCTGTTGATGCACTGATGATGACCGCCTGTCTTACACGGGGCTTATACTGCGACATGTGTCTGACTATGTACTTCAGTAGCGTCACCGAGCCGGCATCTGGTATTTCAAAGAGCCTCAACTATGAGCCTCCGATGTGATCCATTCATTTGACACATAGCCCGGTGAGAGAAGGCGAGACGTATCGTACAACATGATATAGCGAGATCATCAGACCTGCATGATCGGTACGTGTGTTAACTGCTGCAGTCCGCATAAACCGCAATAGACACAACCCCTAAAACCACTGCTCCGGTCATCAATTAGGGCAACCGCTTGATGGATAAATGTTCTTCCTTCCCACCACGGTTCGGCATGGTAAGGTCTCCCTCCTCGTAGCACCGTTGCGGTGCATTACGTTCCACGGGTAGTCGTACTGTCATACACACCTCTGCGAGGCTCGTCTATATATGGAGCTGTGTAAGACGGTTGATTCTGGGCTATAGGACCCAGGGGCTGAGCCGTGGAAATTCGCCTATCTGCGATGTCCGGAGAATTTGATGTGCGTGGCGTCCATCCAGGTGTGCCGGTTCGTGTGTACTGATGGGAGAAGTAGAGTTCTCTTTGATTCACGTTTGGCGAGGCGCTCGGATGATGCGCCTGGGACTGTGAATAGTATGAGTTTGCTGGGGCACTGGGGTTCGCGTCATGGAAAGTTGCTCCAGTTGGAGACCATGGTGTCGACGAACGAGTGCTCTGTGAAGGCGTGCTGGGGTCAACAGGCGTGGGTGGGGGCGACCAGGAGTAATGGGCGCGCGTCCGCGCCGGATCCGCGTGCTGCACCTGGGAAAAATGAGGTCCTAGGGGGCGTCCTAGGGAAAAGTTGTTCGTTGGAAACGAGGGCAACCTTGTTGGGGCGGTATCACTCTGATGAGTGGGGTACGCGGAGGGCGCATGATCTGGAGAAGGCACTGCTCGATTGGGGGCAGAGGGTAACAACGCCCGATCATACTGGCGCCTTGATGAATCGGCCTCCTCGGCATCGTATCTGGAGGCGGCACATATACAACGTCACTCTCCGGCATTGCACCAGGCGCGAAAATGTCTTACATATGTGCATTCCCGTCAGAACCAATTTCTACATGGGGCGGATGTCGGAAGTTTGTTGCGCGTACCATCTCTGGCGGGATAGTGAGGCGCATGATATCGGGCCGACTTGTAGGGCGTTGCAGGAAGCCGCGCGCAATGTCCTCCTCTCGATAATACGAAACGAGGTGGTGATCCGTGCCAGACACCTTTACTGTGATGGTCTACTGGTACCAGGACCAGTGGGTCAGCGCACGCGTGCTTATCGGGTTGATTGGGGATTCATTGCCTTCTTTATGAGACCGCTCGGTCGCAATGCCCCACTAGGGTCTCTAAGACCACTAGAATCCGATCTTCCGTGATAGTACAAGTTGGCGGGAGTGCTCGGTGGTGGGGCAACACGAAATGTCGAAGTTCCAGGGGGAAGCATCGCAGTGTCAGCCCCCCTGTTTGAGTTTCGCTCTCCGACCTCGCGGTACATCTAAGGGAGAGGAAGCGCTGTGAGGCGTCTCCGTGGCTGCGCAGAGAAACCAACGACATACTAGGAAATTGCCTACAATCCGCGACGGCGACCAAGAGAGACCCTCTGTCCAACGCCTAATTCCGCTTTCCTCGACACAGAAGACGAACACGGCACCACTCCTTATCATGGACCTACGCTCAGAGTCGTTAAGGCGCCGGGTGATGCGCGGGATAATACCCTGACGTGCGGCCATGATGAGGCGGAGGGCATCAGTGGTTGTTTCCACGTAACCTATAAAGTGCTGGACGTCAGGGGTGGCCTGGGAAGGGCGACGTCCTGCTGGCGAATCCATAGTTGAAAGTAAGAAAGTACAGGAGGTTCCAAACAAAAGGCCGTGTTGGTCCCTTTTTAAGGGTCTATTACCCGGGAGCTCTTTGTCCATTCTCCCCAGACGCATGACGCAGTTCTGGAGCAGCCCCTTGAATCACCAATGTTACCATGGGGGGCTAATGTCGAAGCAATTCCCTTTTCCCTCGTTCGTAGCCGAAAAAAAGTGCTCCGCGAAGTGATTTGAATATCGCCATGTTACTTATGGAGAGTTGCACCAGGAAATCTGACTTTCGATAATCGAGAGTAGTTATGTAAGAGCGGTGTGAAGACGGAATGATTCGGCGGTACCGGACGGGGGCGACCTATGGGGTGGCGACATTCGAGTGCGTGAGTTCCCGAGGCGCCCAGGCGCTCATGCCTCAGGGTCTGGGAAGCGCTGTCATCACGTTGATTCCTGCTCCCTGTAATACGGGCCGTGCCCAAGGTGATGAGAAAACTCTGAGGTCCGACGGCGAACACACGTTCAAGCAGTTTGCGGTGTGATGACCGGCCGTCTCGCCGTTGCGTCCGCTTGTTCGGGTAAGAGCGACAGGGATGAGGGGTCTGGTAACGTCCCTAGATTACAGCAAACTCTATTCGTGTCATGCCTGTCATGTCCCCTCTTTCCGAGGCCTGGGAAAAGCGCTTCTGGGCAGCCTAGTCTAGCCCGCTTACTTTTTCAGATTTCGTCTGTAAGAACGGAAGCCAATCTGTGCCGGTGAATCTGGATCGGTTTTGCTGTATCCTGCTGCTGCGCCCCACCACGCCGCTTCGGGAGATTATCGTGTGTAGTACGCCGCGTGAACAGTGTGGGACAATCTTCAATCTTGATTTGGTGGCATCAACGATTCGGACTGGCTTCCTGGCGTGGGGATTACCCCTGTGGACGCCAGAGACGACCAGACGGCGTACGAGTATGGCAACGGAGGGACACGCTGGGTTTTGCGGTGCAAGTGAGCATTCCATTATCAGTTGGGGAACGAGAAGTGTTCCCGGGTGTCCCAATCCGAACGATCTCCGTGTGCCTGTATAGACCAGAATGCGGATACGGTGGTGACAGACAAACTCTCGTTTCTGCTCTGCTCCGGTGTTTATCGCTTTTTACCTTCTCGCGGAGGCGGAGCGTAATTTGAAACCCAGCGAGTGGGATTCCCTCTTGTTATCTTGCTTGTTATTGTTAGGCATCTTTCAAAAGCAATCCTCCAGCGGGTCATCTATGAAAAGCTGGGCTACTCCGTGTCGGCGCAAGGCTCGCGCCTAGCTTTAAGCGCCGAATGCTGCAGACGGTCCTACTGTGGGAACACCCAATCATCTAATTCAGTCACGGCAGGTTATCCGAATGCGGTACAAGAGGAATGACATTGTCTTGTGTCACTTGCCAGCGGTGACAAATTCCCATCTGGCCTGAGTGCGCAGCGTGTTAATATGCCGCCGACACTGTGGTAGCAGGCGCTCTGAGTCGTTGCTTCGTCATTTGTTGCGCCGCAACTCACAACCACATAAAGTGAGCTCAGTATTGAGTTGCGGAAACACACATGGGCTTACATGATGGAAAGAAGGCTCGTCCTCGTCTATCACCTAAGGAACAATACCATTCATCCTTGCGGATCGTAGTGTGTTTGTGCCAACCTATTGCGGATGCAGAATGGAACGACAGGCCAGGACGGGCGTGCAGCATGTGGTGTTGGTTTCGTCCGCTCTTCCATTATCTGGAACCGCCCGCAAGGTTGGTACATTTTCTCATTGCTTAGTCTTACGCGATGACATACCCCGATACGGGATCGCATTATTCAATAGCTGATAGTTTCACGCTCCCGAAATGAACCTTTAAAACATCACGAGTAGGTTGGATCCCAATCAATTACCAAATCTTGTGTCAACGATACCAGTCCTAAATAGACCGTAGCGGTAAAAAGATGGGGAACGCACGTTCACCTAGATGATCCGAGGGCTAGCTCAAAAGCGAAGATGTCCGCATTCGAGATGCATGTGGGCTCGTTTACTGATTTCATAAGCGGAAAAAAACCCTGTGCATGAAACATTACGTCTATCAAGGAACGAGACAACGGGAACCACACCTTCTGCAACGAGTAGCGGAGAAAAATGTGGGCTGGGGCGTTTGCCATCCCTTTTCTACGGGTCTTACAATCGATGGAGGTACCAGGCGCATTGCCCGCGCGAGGTGTTCCACGCCTACATGTGAGGTTACGACAATGGTTCTGCGGTTCTGCACCGTTGGGAGCATGGGTACACTTCTAGAAGACCCCGCTGCCCGTGCAGAACTCTGGAGTCTTGCTACGAGTCAAAAAACCGATCCGAGATCAAACGCTCGAACACGCGACAAACGCAAGGGCAATGCGTGGTGATGAGACTGGTGAACGGTGGGTAGCGGCCGCACAATTTCAAGTAACTCTCGCACGCTGAGTGCCAATAGTACTGACTCTGATGGTCTCCACCTTCCCCCCTTTCTGTCCTGGCCTGCCCCAGATAGAATTACTTAATTCCAAGGACCGAGGGTTTTCCCTTTTGATGGTGTCAGCTCTGGCGTTCTCGTTCAGTTGGATCGAATGCCAGGAGAGGACATCTGCGCGCAGTACACCAGACCGATTGAAAAATTCGGCAATAGCTTGACCATATTAACGTTCGTTCTTGTACCGTTGTACAAAGCCCTAAAGATTCAGGTAGGCGTATTAAGTTAGAGGCACGAAAATGAGAAGTAATGCGCGAGCCCCGTTGATGTCAATATCGAGAGTGGGCAGAATAGCGACGTCTTTGAGACCAGAAAAAATTTCAATAGTTCCTCGATCCCTTGATACGCGTTCAACCTTCTAGCTGATAGTTACCTTCTTGGTTGCCTTCACAAAGAACCAAAAAATTGGAGACACTGGATCGAACCCGGTGAGGATGTCACCAGCACATTCAGCAGAGACGGACGGTGTGAGTGGAGAATATAGCGAGATGATAGTACGTACCTAATACTTAGATCGTAAAACTTAAGTTGAAGCTCATTACGAATTCCGAGGAATTGTCGCCCGTCCGTGGTCACTAACACAAGTAGCTGACCACGGATCAATCCCGATCAACTCTTCTCCGGCCCGGTTTTCCGTAAAGCCCGGTCCGGGTTTTGGAACAAGTCTGAAAGCCTGAAACTTACCTAGTTGATACACTCCACTGCTGCACTGCTGAAACAGGTTTGGCACTACTTATTTCACAGCCGTCGTCCTCATAGCGCTCATGGTTTGACCTGAGAAAAGCATTCGAACCATGTTTGCGACCATATACATCTGAGTAACATCCCCCAATCACTTCCGAGTCTTCTGTCGCGCCTTGTATTTTTAAAGATTCATCTTTCCCACCCCATCACCTTGCGTTCTTCTGCATGGCCTCAATTGCTCACAACTTTTGACAGGTCATCGTTTCTTCGGTTATTTCATCTCCGAGATACTCGCTTCGTGTACAGTACATTGTTTTTCGGAAATCTGTACCGAACTAAGTCTCATATTCCGATCGTAGAGATGAAGACATTGAAGAGGACTAACAGTGGCTGCTCAGAACTTGCATTCCAATTGAAAGACACGTGCCACCGGTGGGTAAATGCCCCGCCATTCCTGTTGTAGAGAACATGGCTACAGGGAACCAGAAGCTAATGTGCGGCTAGTGCATAGATAGTACCACACTTGCGGCTCAATGAACGTACACAGAAAATTGTTCCGGCTACCGTAAGTAGTTTCTCGAATTGCAAAGCCAGAACTGGAGATGATCATGGCGAACGGGCACCACGCCATTGGGGATGTCGTTGGCGGTACTACGCTGGAAGCCGAGAGGGTGCAAACATGGCCGCCGAGATTGCTAAAGGAAATCCTGACATGCAAATGGCAAGGCAAATGGCAGATGAGAATGCTTTCCCACGCATATCAGCTGCGTCCAGGTAGTTTGCATTTTCGCTTCTCTTCCGGCTTCCAGGGCGTGCTGAGTCATTTCTTTGGTCATTTCTCGCGCTGTGCGTCGTCGTGCGTGCACTCAAGTCAGTTGTTCACGCATGGAACACATCCCTATTGTTATGGTTGATAAGTGTGCAAGTTCTTGCGCGCTCAAGCTCGAGTCCAAACGTTTTCGAAGCTGTCGAATCGTAAGACTAACGAAGTGAGGAAATTCTGGATGGAATAATCTCAGTAACCCGTTCAGTTACGCGAATTTGTTCCCGCGCCTGCCCCTCCAGTGTTCAATGGAATGAGTGTCTATCGCATATCGATAGTGCATGTGAGCTAACTTTTACGTCCTCTGCTGAAATCTGGGGTTCATTACAGACGATGTGATCGAGCGCTGGGAAGATAAGATGGGCTACGGCGTGTTTCGTGACGTCTTTCAGGGTAATTAGCAAAGGTGCAACGTTTTCAGGCCAGAAGTCTTGAGTGGCAGGCCACGCCAACAATGCAAGCACGTAACCAGTTCACAGGCAAGTACACCCCGGGCATTTGTGGCTAGCTAGCGTAATGACGGCTCAGTGACTGCGCAGGTGTATCAAATAGTATTATTATTCACGTGGGTCGTAGAAACGGCTGGCGAGATTAACTTGAGCCGTATCCGCGACAGATCCAAAGGTCCGTGTAGCGAAAAGCATGCGCTGATTACAATCGAACGGCGAGGCAGACTCGACTATATTGGCTGTTCCTGGAATTCTCGTCTGAACGACCCTGCAAGATACATTAAGCCATAATATCCCAGGCTGTGACTCGGATGACTCAGCGGCGTAATTATAAACCGATGAGTTCAAAAACAACTTGCAGCAGTACGGCATACATTACGCGCTTCATTTGTGAAAGGGGTGGTTGGTCCGCCAGCGCCGCTCTGTGGGGTTCGAGATATGAAGGTTACATAGTAATCGTGGGCCCGGGCGAGTGGGTAAAGGGTTGCGGACGCTCGGGCGCCGACTTTTGTGTCAGTGATTTAGTGATTTGTACATAAGAGTAGTACGTCCATTTGTGTGCCACTAGGTGCTTTGAAAACGCCAAGGCTCTCCTCCATCTTATATTCACGGCTCCCCAATTTGTCCTTCAAAATGTTTCTATACCGCTCGAGTGAATTGCTAGGTGTCGGAGACGGGTCGATCGGGTTCGATAGAGTGCATCCTCGGCCTCTCCGGCGAAGGGCAGGAATTCGGAACACAAATATTCCGGCAGCGGCCAAGTCAAGCAGTCATGTTAATCTCGAATTGACCGAGAACACCGTGGTACCTGCTGCAGACCTCCCGTTTGAGGGCACTTTGACGACGAGTGCCCAGTAAATGCGGAAAGTCGGGCTCATCCCTAGCCCGAGTCGGAGTGTTGCCTGCTCAGCGCCCAATCTGGTGTACCCGCGCAACGCGGCCACCCTGTGTAAACGCCGCCGCATGCAGATGGGGTTCACCCGAAGAGGATCTCAGATAGTTCCGAGTAGAGACAAGCCCCGCGCCCTGGAAGGCCTGGTGATATGACCAGAGTACACGTCCATCAGACGGCGTAGACAGCCTTCAGTCCGCATTCTGAACCGAACAATCTATGTGATGCTCGCCCTGGCGTCTGTTTTATTGTGGAGACGTGCGCTTCATGGTTGGTGCGAACGTCGGTCGCGGCTTGATACGGCGTAAAGCCAATCCGTGGAACATGACGGTGGCCACAGACGCAACCCAACTTGGGGGGTAAGGATGTCGGATCCGGGAAAGGTACTTGCCTGGATCCGCCCGACCGAGGTTTGAGAGAAAAGTGCACGCAGCTGATTGGCCAAGGTGCCGCGTTGCTTCGCTACCTGAGGCCCGGGGCCTGGGGTCTGGGACATGTGGGGGGACTGTATAACTACGTGATTGGAATAAAATTCCATGAGACCCTTACACGATGACCGTAAAGTAAGAGATACAAACAGTGAAGACTCAGGCAAAATCACATCATAAGAGAATGGGGCGTACGTTTTACTGCACCCGTCGTCGGATTAAGGTTTACGATAACAGAATGAAGAGTCACTAGACAAGATGAGACGATTCACAGAGTTAACCAAAATTGGGAGTTACTGTATCGAGAAAATTAAATGGTAGAGGGAGACATAGGGGGGGAGTTACTTGTAGCGACGACGACGAGTTTTCTCAGCAAGGGACGGCGCATTGGTCGTACCACACACGTTCATCTTCCTTTCCTTGACCGTTTTGAGATCCGTCAGCTGGAAATCTGGGGACTCCCACGGCCGATCAGGGCCATCGCGAAGTGGAGCGAGCCAGAGTGCGCCCGAGGCAGGAACGGACCGGAGGCCAAGCCTCTTCAGGACCACCTTCTTGCAGGCCGCATAGCGTCGAAAGAGCAGATGACGCTTGAGGGTTTCGCTGCGCGCGAACTTGCCCTCTTTCTCCGTTTTCTTGCACGGTCCCGGGCAGGGCCATTGGACTGGGAAGTGCCGCTGACGATGTTTCATACAGGTGCGAGGGTCGTTGAACGCCCAGAGACAGTCCTCAATGCGGCAGTACAAATCCTCTTCAGAATACTTGGAGCGTCGGGAAGGACGAGACAACATTGCTTTCGTATCGTCGTCGGTACTGGAGGAAGAAGATGAGGATTCCAGCTCCGCATCATCGTCGGGTTCGGACGCGGAGGAGATCTAGTATACCGTCAGTTCGCCGACGATGGCGCAGGTGCGAGACTTACTTCATCGTGTACCCTTTTGCGAGCCCGGCTTGAGTCATTCTCGACGACAGGAGACACGTTACCCTCCAGAGGGGCCCCTGGGACGGTAGATGCAAGCATGCTAGACACGATTGCTTGACGTTCGATAGCCTTTGTGATACAAACCATCGACTTGATAAGCCCGGAAACCCGATCGAGCTCATTCTTTGCGGCCGCGACCTGAATGATGAAAGTGACAACGTCCTTTCCAGTAGACCCGACTGGCATGCCCAACTGAGTGGCCAGCTTCGAGACGTTGGGGTACCAGAGGTGCGGCGCTTCAGATGGCGGGAAGGCGATAATTTCGAGTATTTCGCGGTAGGTCCAGCCTACGGGCTCCTGCGTTGTGGTACATCTTTAGTTGACACACGCATGAGAGGGAGGAAAGGGATTACGAACACTAGGTGCTTGCGCGAATTGTTCTACAGTTGCGAGGGGAGCGGAAGGTCCCTCCTCGTCCGGGGTCGCATATATCCATTGGTCTGTCGTGGTCGGCTGAATGTCCCCCTCCACAGTGTCGGTTTCGTCAGCTCCAACGCCCCCGTCCCCATCATTCATGGAGACGTCTTGCTTGTCGAAGCTGGAGTTCCCGGAATGGGATGTAACATTGGACGATTCAAGGTGGCTAGCGAGCCAGGAAGAATCGCTCGAGCCGGAAGCATCTAACGACGAAGAAAGGGACTTGTCTATATCGGTGGGTGGATATTGGCCCCTCAGAGAGGCTGCGTCACCAGCGCCGTTTTTAGATGTTTGGCCAAGAGGCGGTATATAGTCAAAGTCAAATCCGGCACCGGGACAGCCGAATTGAAACAGTTGGAGTCGCCCGAGGTCTTCTGAGGTCTCTCGCTGGGTACGTCGGGAGCGGGGAGCAGTGAGCCCAAAGTAGGTGTGAGGGGATGTGCTTACTGCCACTTACAAATTATCCAGAACTGGTTCGGCGAACGTAGGGTGGAGTATATCGTTGACTGCATCAAGAGACATGTGGGGTATAATAGAAGAGCGAGAGGCAAAAAGATGGTATGAGGAAACTATGATGAGCCAGTGCACCGATCCACAGCGCAAGTCCTAGGGGGCTTGGGATGGCGAGTATCAAGCCGAGGAGTTTATATCGTGGTCATGACACATGTGAGTGGATTCGTTTGCCACAAAATGGGTGAATAGGAGGACGCACCACGAACCGTGCATTGTTACTCAAGCGAAACTTGTGGATCAGAAGGATCAAAGTGCACACTCACCTAGCGGTCAACATGTGTACCATGTAGAGGACCAAAGACCAAACAATCAGTTGATTGGGTATAGCACGGGGTGTCCAACTGATTGTCGCCCCCGCAGCCGGAGAAGACTGCACACTGCCGTGAGCCAACGAAAAATTACATTGTGGTGGAAATGAACGGCGATCACGCTTTGATTTTCTCCGGTCATCCCAGACGTGGCAGTTCAGGCCTTCAGAATTGGGGAGAATTTGACTAAAGCACGTCCGAAACATACTCTCACTACCAGTTCAAAGACTTGTGGGTGCTCGCGCTCAATTTACTTCCAGGCTGTCATTCTTGCCGTTGACGTTGCGTGAAATGGTTCCTGCTACAAAAGCGATCTGATAATTCACAAATTCTCGTACATTCACTGGTCGATTCTGCGAGATAACAACCCATCACCACTTTGCGTAGGGTAGGAATTTCCCACTATGTTTCACACGACCATGTCAGCTCTGTCTCCGTGTGAGAAAGTTGGTGGAGGGGGAGAGGCTCACTCGAATGTCAGCAAGACACGGTCGCCCTTGGGATCGGGCTTCTTTTCGACGTGGACCTTACAGTCGATCATTGACATGATCCCGTCTCCGAACTGCGAACCGGTTGATTAGTTCTCCGACATGACGGGTCAAAGTTGGGACCCACTTTCTCATGTATGACGGCCTAGACGGAAACCACAGAGAGTTGATTAGCACGATGCCTTGGAAGTCCAGTGAGACCAAAGTACCTTCAAGGCGTGGCCGTATACTAAAACACCCTTATCAACCATTAGATGGTGATAGATTGTCGAACAGACGACCGGCTCACCTCGAAGAGGCGGTATATCACGGGATCGGTGGGCGGGATGGGACCAATCCCACGGTTCGGGTACCAATGTGACCCAAGGTCGGCTATCAGGCTCTCCTCCCCGAATCCTAAGACCTTCGAGAGGGAGCGCAGTTCATCATCTGTGGCCTTGGCCTTTGGCAGGCGTTAGGACAAGGGATACTTTGAGGTATAAGTCAAGGGGAATGTAGCTAACCTGCCCGTAGAACAAGGCGGCGACCCAGACCTCGTCTTTGTCGATCGCTTTGCCTATCTGCTCAAAGGTCAAACCTTCATTGGACCATGAATTTATGCGTTTCGATCTGGGAAAACCATCAACACACACCTTTCTTTGCTTTGGCAGAGAAAAGCGAGCTGGAGGCAACGGGCAGGTCACGGTACGGCGCATTACTAGTTGGGATTGACTAGAAGGGCGATAACGAAATGAGTAGGAATAACAAAATTATCGTGCTCACCGCATTCAAGTTGGCCATGGTCGTGCTATAGCAATACGTTGCGCACAGAGAGGGTTATGTATACACCGACCAAACCCGTAAAGGGAAGAGATACACATGCCCCCCGTGATATGAGGTCGGAATAACGGCCCGGTAACATTGCATTGACTGCCCGAGCTGCTCGTGCGCTCATGCTCGGTTATGGAGGCACTCAAGAACACAAAAAAAAATAAAAATAGATTGAATCTATCGGGTACCACGGTCACGATCAACATCCGGTTTCCAAATGTCCTTAGTAGCGTTCATAAGTTCATACATCTGACCTAGCTGTTCCTCGGAAAGCTAAAAATATAAGGCCTCAGGGACTGGATGGACACGGGAATTTGTTCGATGCGCACCTTCTCAAAGATGGTAGGGTCTAACTTCTTCCCACGGAAGTGCTGAGCCTCTGGACCCATGGGAATTTGGTCGAGGTAGACCTTCCACTGCGACAAGAAGCCAATAATATGTCCTGGGTTGGCTACATCCCTATGTCTCCGAAATTCTGAGAGACGTGTTAGAATGGTGTGACGCTACGTAGCGACACGTAGGCGCACCAGCTTTGACATAATCGTCTCCTAATGACCGCATCTCCACAGGCAAATATCTATGGGCGCGGAGTATTCCCCGATACAGGCTGAAGGACATCAGAATGTAGAATGCATCTACAGATATAGCGACATACGGAATGGGGGGCAGAAGTGCCGCGGTGGCATCCCTAATGTTGAGAGGTCGTTTCGAGATATTTTCAGCTAAACGGAAGAGTGTTGTACGCATCAGGACAAGCGGCGGTGGTAAAACGGACCGAAGCTATGATCAGGATCAGGAACGGTGAGTGACAGTTCAAATAAATACAGGTACAGTACAGTACTGCCACTTTGATCTTGATGCACAGGGCCTGTGGAACGTTCGTCCGCCTTCAAAACTCGGGTCCACCGCGTCCTCTCCTTGTCTTCCAACAGCGACCATGTCCCTCTCTCGCAATTCGTCCCTCGATACAAATCCTGACCCAGAGGGAATATCGCTTAACCCAGCAGGTATCTCAGACTTTGTCTTTCCCGTTCCTAGTCCTCTAACCCTCAACTCCCCAGCTGCTACTCTAGTCGACACTTCTACATCCACTCCCACCGTCGACAATTCTGCGGAAATTTGGTCCATATGCCTTACCCACGCAGAGAAATTTGACCGCGCCCTCGTTGAGAGCTGGAAGGGTGACATGGACGGCATCCTCATATTCGTACGTTCCACTTGTTCTTTTTGAGTATGCACAGCCCAATCATCCGACCCCATATTCTAGTCCGGTCTTTTCTCTGCAGTCGTTTCCGCATTCCTCGTCGACAGTTACAAGACTCTCCAGCCCAACGCTGCCACAGTTACAGCGAACCTTGCCGCACAGACACTTGCCGTATTGGCTAATTCAACAAACAATCACAACTATATCTTACCCGACGAGGGTAACTTTCCTCTTTCGCTGAATAATAATACTCCCTTCCTCATCATCAACGCCCTTTGGTTTCTGAGCTTGGTATTCAGCCTAGCCTGTGCACTCTCTGCTACCCTTGTTCAGCAATGGTCACGCATCTATCTTCAAGGCACTGAAGAGCGTTTCATTCCACATGAACGCGCTCGCATGCGTACCTACCTGCAAAAGGGCGTCCAGAAGTTCCACCTCGCCGATATGGTTGATGCGATCCCCATGTGCGTCTTCTCTCATTTTCCTCAACGACCTAGCATACCAATCCTTCTTCCTTAGGCTCCTTCATATATCTTTGTTCCTCTTCTTTGGCGGTCTCATCGTCTTCCTTTATAACGTCGACAACACACTTGCCACGATTCTACTCATAT
The DNA here is from genome assembly GCA_021527035.1 of Lactarius vividus. Classification (NCBI taxonomy): domain Eukaryota; kingdom Fungi; phylum Basidiomycota; class Agaricomycetes; order Russulales; family Russulaceae; genus Lactarius; species Lactarius vividus. The sequence continues at coordinate 89,828 of JAKELG010000078.1, read as the reverse complement.
TCGTCGTACCCGGTCTCGTTTTATATACCCTTCTTACCACCCTACCCGTCTTTTATTATGACTGTCCCTTCAAGACACCCCTCACTTCCGTTTTATCATATATCACTTATACTATTGCCAACCACCGTCCAAGAATCCGCCGCCGCCGCAACAAACACACGGAGCACCTTTATTGGCACCCCGAGAAACACTCTGCGTATCTGACCCACCTATGGGCCCACGATGGCAGTGAAGAAGGCGCTGAACTCGATCACACCGCCCTCCGTTGGACACTGCTCGCACTCACCGACCTCAGGGACCTCGAGCAGTTCATCGCCGCGCTTCCCGCGCTCCTCCAATCCGATTCCAGTTCCACCCTCACCCGCGATGGCGGTCGTGCCGCACAGGCCCTCCTTTTCGGTCACGACATGCTCGCGGTGCACCTCGTACGACTGCTACATTCCACCCTCCCCTCGGATGCACTCGCGCTCACTGCCGCCGAGCGCCAGCGCCTCGAAGCGCGCGCCGCGACGTGCCTGCGCACCGTCATCCTCCTTGCACGAGCATGCGACGGCCCGACGCTCGCTGCACCGCAGCATTGGCCCGCGTGGGCAATCACGTACTTCAACCCCGTCGCGCGCGATGCGCTCGCGCTCCGCCAGCACCCGGACCTCGGTGCGCTCGCGCAGAGCGCCGCGCTTCTCCTCGCGTGGCGTGCGCTCGTCGCGTACCGCTCGTTCCTCGACGATATTGCGCAGAGCGCCGCGAAAGCCGCCGCTTCCCCCGCTGTGGCGCGTATGCGCTCTACTGTGGAGGAGCTCCGCTCGCGCAAGTCTGCGGGCGAGTACCTCCTCCGCGTGCTGCGCGAGGTCTTGCAGGGCCTCGCGGGAGGCACCGCGGGTTCGGCGCTTGCGGACGCCGGCCAGGAGCTACTTGGCGGGAACCTGTATGCACACCTGTATGGCCCCACCGCGCACGGTCTCCACGGTGGTGCTGGCAACGGCGGTGCTGGCACTGGTGCAGACGTCGAAATGAACACGCTCGCACAGGCGGCGCGGGCGGACTTGCCAAAGGCCAAGGTGTGCCTCGCGGTGTTGTTCATGCTTGGTGCATGCTCGCTCCCTGCGGACCCGACGGGCGAGGAGACATTGCACGCGCTCGCTGCGCCCCTGGCGTGGCAGGAGCCGTGCCCCTACGATAACCAGGATGAGGCGATGCGGCTGCTCCTCACCATGCGACATGCGTCAGGGGATAGGCTGACGGTGCTCGACGCGGACTCTGTGGTTACACTCTACCGCACCATTCACGATCCGCGCCATCAGCGGGCTCAGCCCTCGGGCAGCACCACTGGCGGAACGACAGGTCCATATTTGAGACCACGGAGGACGAATTGGAGGCAGGGGACGGTTTGATCATCATACTAATTTGGGACATTGACGATTCGTGGATGTAGTTTTCTTGTGGACATAGGATATGCTTAATGAGACCTCGTTTGTGCATCGCGCGCTTGCGTTCATGCATACCATTACCCAGATGGGCGGCCAAGGAATTGCGCCTTGCGAGAAGCTTTGAATTGGGTTTACTGAGTGGGGCTCATGATTGAGCGAGAAGAAGCAAAGAGGAATTAGACGCACCACTCGCAAGAGCTCGGATCAACGACTGATGCAGCGCCCTGCTTTCTGCCCGTGCCGGGGTCGGGTGCGTGGGACCGGGATCCGATTGAATGGGATCGAGCAGCTGCGATCCGGCGTTGGCGGCGAGCTTGGGCAGCAAATCGTTCGGGTGTAGGGCGTTGGCGGCAAACCTGGGAAATCGATCGTTCAAGGAAGAGTCCGCCTGGAATCGAGGAGGATAAGCGGGGGCGAGGTCGATGGCGGAACAGTGGTACTGTAGAAGTGGGTGCTACTTCAGCGATAGAGGTGGAATCAGGGTCAATGAAGAAGGGTACGTATCGAGAAGTGGGGTCGTGGGGTCACGATAGGGCATAGTACGTACAGTATGAGGCTGGAGACCGCCGAAGAGATCAAAGAAGCTGGTGGCGTAGAACGGATAGAAGGAGCTATTGACCCCGCGCGGGGCGCCGATGCGATGGTTAACCTGCCGTGTAGACTGGGGCTGCATTACTGTACGGAAATTCAAGACGTGTCCCGGGTATCGCGCTGTCTGATTCAGCAGACACAGAACGGTCTGGTTCGGTCCTGGGGTTGTAACGCAGGAATCTTCAAAGGTGTCGTTTTGCGCGCCATCGAGAAAGTTGTAAAGATCGAGATAAAAGAGGGGCGCGGGAGTGCCCTCGAACATCTATCGTACGTTTCTGTCAGGTGGCGAACATGAGCGAGAAGCACGGACGGTGTAAGATTCGTCCTGGAACCAGTAGGATGGCTACTTTGCATCATCGGTACAGTTTCCAGGTACGGGTAGAGGCTTTTGAAAGTCGGGATCGGGTTTGGCCAGAGAGACGGTCGAGATCGGTCCAGTCACGTTACACTGAAATTCGTTCATATAATCCGCAATTGAGAGCGTTAGCGCTTCCGCGAATGAAAGAACCGAAAGATCGCTCACTCTACTTTTCCCCGCTGTCCGGCGAGTGGATCCAGGACCATGCCGCATATGCACCATCCACTTAAACATACGTGCAGGCACGGTAAGCATGTGAAACACGCAACTCCTTGATTGATGTTGAAATCGTAAAGTCATCAGTCTTGACTTCATTCACCTATGCGACAGCTAGCGCGTAACCTTTGACATCGTCTGGGTCTCCCTGGACACGACTGCGGATATCAGCGCCCTCAGACGGAGCAAAGAAAGAAGTTGCGCCCCTGTTGCAACCTAATCCAGCAGTTGCGATCTGCCCGGCTGTACGTCTTCGGGATGAGGTGATTGTGGAACCATCATAAGTTCCCGGCTGCAAAAGGAGAAATGGGGCGGTTGTCATGAGGAAATGTCTTTGCAGTGATGTTGAATCCCCATCACATGCTAGGTGATCATAGGGCTATTGGACAATGAAAGGTCAGGAGATGCGGATGGTCCGACCCACGAGGCAGTCCGTCATACCAATATGTGCAGAGGCGAGGCGCGCAAGGCTTGTCGAAGTGAGAACAAAGACATTCATTGTCATCATTGACGGAGAAATCTGAAAGGGACATTGTGAACAGCTGCGCGCGTAAATTCGAACAGCGTCCTAGATGTTGATAGTGTTATGACGCGACCAGGGCAGAACGTCCTGAGGAGAAGAGTTCGTGTGGAACGTCCATGACGCATCTTATGGGGGTTCACGGAACCCACAACAAAAACTGGCAGCGATAGCGTCGCACTTCAGTTACGTGGGTGACACGCATGTTCTGCCTGTTTTGGAGAACAATAAGCCCGGTAAATTGGTCCTCAATAATTTGGCCCTGGACCCTCGAAGAGATGCGGAAATTTGTCGGGCAATATTAGATGTCTTCACTCCGAGACTCCGAGTTCAAGTTCAAGTCCGAGCCCCAACAGCCAAGGGCAGCAGTACGCTCGCATAAGCGGCCTTCGGAATCCTCCGAACCCCCTCGGAACTCTGGCAAGAGGTCGAACATTTAGTACCAGCTCGATATCTCGGCGACACGGTATCGCCTTGGAAGTATTTTGGCAGTGGCAGTTTAGAGAGACTGCTTCCAGCCCTGGCCATCCTTGGATAACTCACCTTGGACCTTGGCGACGAAGAGCCAAGCAAAGCTGGCTCTAATCCAGCGTTCTGAAGCCGGTTTATACCTGCCTTAAACCTAGACCCCCTCAACAACTAGTAACTAGGGTGCAATAAGAAATGCTTAGCCGTCCCTCGTGTCGCTGAGTTCGAATCCCTTCAGATATCAAGGCAAACTCGGGGTAATTCCTGCATATACACTCCGACTTTTGTTCATTACCTTGCCGCTTGTGCCCGCGTCTAAAAGCAGTGCTTATAATGCCACGAGTGGAACGCTAGGGCGCTCCGAGCTCGTCCTTTCTCTTTGTCGCTCTACCTGACTGCCATGCGGCCACAAATTCGCTCTCAAAGGCGCAGTATCGCGATTCAGACAGTTCTCCCCTCACCTGCTTAAATACCACTGTCCTCTGCGAGTTCACAGTTCGTCTTGTTTTTCTACTGCTTCATTGGATTGTTCATTTCTCTCCCTCCGATTTCTTTCCCTTTGTCTGTATCCCTACGAATGCATACTAGTTTTCAATCCGTCGCGGGGAGTAGTGCCCCCTTCTGATACACCTGGCTCTTCTCCTTTGCTTCCCGATCCTCTCATTCCTGGGGAGTTGAACTTTCCGTGTGGGAGAGGGCTCTTTGTCTCCCATTCAGACCGAGCCGTTCAAACATACGCGCCTGGAGCGCGAAGTTGTGCGTCTTTCATATGTCATCAGCTCGGCGCCCTCTTGAACCCTCATCTTTCAGACTGAACGATATCGAAACGCTCCACAGATCCCAAGAGTGTACGATTTTGCCGTGGACCATGACAATGCTATATACGACCTAACGCACACCGCTTTCGACAATCATACTACCACTATGTCTACCGAATGCACGCTCTCATTAATATCGCCGCTAGATCTCGCTAGCTCGAGTCCGTTCTTTGATCTTACGGAGTTCGAGTCCTTTGGGTCTTCCCTGTACACCCAGTTCAACGCCAACCCACAAGCTTGGACCGCTGCTGAGATTCCCGCCTCAAGTATCCCTGCCCCGTCTCCCCTCTCCTTTGACGACCCTCTTGTAAATGTTCACGAGGAGGTCGAGGCCATGCCTAACAAGGATAGCGCCCAGTCCCCCCACACCTCTCTAATGCAGCTAGGCAGCTCCGCCCCTCCCTCAAGTTTCCACCGCACCCTCTCCAACGCCATCTCTGTCATTCTCCGTTCCTTCTACGTTTTCCTCTCCTTCCCCAGCGTCTATCGTTGATGACGACTTCACCATGTTGGATGATGTCCCTGACTATGGCCCGCCCGCATCCACCCGTGTTAATAAGCATTCTTTCAGTGCCGCCGGGGGGCCATCTGCAAGGAAGGTAAAGATATACGCGGGGCTTGCCACTTCGTTTCCCGGCCGCAGTGCTGGGCGTTTCCCGTGCTCTGTCCCAGGCTGCAAGCAGATTTGTAAGACCTTGGGAGACCTGAAGCGCCACGAGAGCGTCCTGGCACACAAGCCGCCGTCGTGGGAGTGCCCTCGTTGTCATTATCATTTCACGCGCGAGGACGCCCTGAAGAGGCACGCGAAAAACGTTTCGAACTGTGGAAGCACAAGTGTAAAAGCAAGGGGTAGGGGTGCGTCAGTCAGGCCTCGGAATTTTGATATCACTGTGTCAACCGAGGTGTTGTGAGGTTCGTCTCTAGTTCCCGAATCCAGACGGAATGTATCTTTTCCTGTTGTCACTTATGTTGGTAGAATGACTGATGATGTTGTACGTTCTTCTGACTGGTAGTAAGTAGTATCTCATCATTGTAGCCCCATTACCTCGCCACTGTTTAATATAATGACGATATATACATTGCAATAATCTGCTAACTGGAGTGGTCGACGCCATATCCCGATTTGAAACATAGATTCAAGGACACGAATCTTTTAGCCCCTCTTGTTCCCCTCCGTCTCTTGCACCATACCTAGCTAGGAACCCTGAAAGCCACCTGACATCCGAACTCAGACACCACGATCAACATCTCTAGATGGCTGAGTTTGATTAGCCTTCGTCCGGTGCCGCCGGTAGTACGTGCATCCAGCGATCAAGATAACCGCTCTTAGTACAAACATCCTTTGACTCGGAGTTGCCACATTCGAATACTAGAGGCCATTTGTACTCCTGGAAGTCCGCTTTTCCACACTGGCAGGTTATGGCGTAGTCACAAGGCGAAATGAAACCTCCTTCAAGCCCCACCCATGAGCCCATTGCGGAGGGGATACCATCCGCAAAGGTGAACAAACCATCGGTTCTCAGGAGTTAGGACAGTCCTGACTCCTGACAGCAGCTCAGCTAGGCTTTGGCCGGGCAGCTAGTTCCCCAGATGGCGTGGTACGGAAAGCCAGTAGTTCTCACGGCCTCAAAGCAACAGTCAGCTGTGGTAAATCATCGACTCGGACGTATTTTATGGGGTACCCATCTCGTATAGCGTTGTAACGTCAGGTAAAAGAGAAATTTCCGAGATCCGGGAATATGGTTCCTCAAGCCTCCCACCCAGAACTACATCAAAACTTAGACGCCGTGGGCCTGGCCATGGTATTTACGCCGTAACTGCACCCAACCACACCAGACGGGGGTCTACCCCAAGCTTACCCAGTCTTCACTGGGCTCCTTGTCTTTCTAGCCACTAGACGGTCCTGGCCGAGAACACAATGGTCGTGCAAATATGAATGCCGGCACGGTGATATGAAACCCAGGTGGTCGGACATGTGGGCATCATTAGAAATTCCGGGAAACCTGACCTGCCACGTTGCGTGATGGAGACGGCCGACAGGTGAGCTGACTGATAAGCTGCCAAACCCCGTGGCGAGTCCAAGTCCATGCAAATGGTCGGTAAGGAAGTGCAGTCTATCGGATGACCACATTGCCCCATTTCGAACAAAACCTTTTACAGGAACCCGGACGCATTGGCCATATTTCGACCCTTAGGAATATAGGTCGTATAATTAGGCGCGTCGCTCAGCCAATAGCGGGAAATGATGGAGGACATCGAAGAGCTGAAAGCTTCGAACCATTTGAAGCCCCGAATGGCGAGGCCTGGGCGACTTGGTGCCACACAAAGTGGAGATGCCATCTGAATCCGAAGGTCCTGATACAAAATATGTAGAGGCAGACCCAACGACCACCAACATCCCCCTCCCCACTCGAGCGTTACCACCACCTGAAGGTGTACTAACACTTAGAAGCGAATAACCACCTGCGATAATTCAGACGATGAACCCCTCCGACGCCCATAGAAAGAGCTACCAAGCCACGAGGGGCGGTCTTGTAACGACATATACCAGCCGCCACCTACTACCACCAAGCGCATTGGTTGCACCTGCATTCGTGCATAACGATCAGGAGGTAAGGACGGCACACGACGTACAATGCCGCCCACAGTCTGTAGGCACAAACGTGAGTCAATTGGTGCTGGCTCGTGAAGAATATCTCACGAAGAGCGCAGTTGTTCCCGAATTACCCTCCACCGCAGACGTTCCTTCCTCATGGGCAGTTGCCAGGTTCTGCTCCCGAGCAATATCACGTCAGACTCGATCCCAATTCACCGTACACGGTGGGCGTCCCACAATCCAGGACGTTGGCCAGTTCGCGCTCCACATTCAACCATTGTGCGTACCTTCCACAGGATTCTCTAAGAACAATCTGTGACGCGAATGATGTCTTCTGGATGGATCTACATTCGAATATGTCAGCTCCTGAGTTCGCGGATCAACTTCACGCACACCTGACAACTCATGACACGCAAAGGCCAATTCAGTCAGGTTGGCCCACAAACACCCGTATGGGCCTAGCCCACCTAGAGAGAAGCTCAACCGCATTCAACGACCAAGAGGACGTACCGTCTCACTCCGGTTATGCCGGGGCGCCTAGTGTCTACACCCGGCTCGAAAGCGCCATCAGCGCTTCGCCACCGGACGACCACTATCCCGCCCAATCGCCCCCACCGACCTTAGGGTCGTACCTTTCCTTCACACCCTCGACATCCGCTCCTATTCTACGGGGGCCCCCCTATCAAGCTCTAGACCACGGGTCTACAAGTGCGTTTGCTTCGAGTTGGCCTAGTGTCCTGGGTTCTGCGGAGCAGTCTGCCGCGCCCCCTGCCAGTAGTCCCGTCCGAAGCAACGAGCACAATGAGCAAGCGGGGACAGATCGCACGATGCGGAGCATACGCACCAAATGCGGGGACGTATATGCCGAATACGAGCTAAGCACAGATCGAGCTGGCGGACGCTGGGTGTGCCAGTGCGGCTCCACGTTTGTGCGGGACAGCGACTGGGAGAGACACGCCGTGCACTCCTTGTCACATGGCGTTGGAGGCGGCTTCGACTGCAGCATTTGTGACATCTCCTTCACGCGGTCTGACGCCATGTCTCGCCACCTGCGGAAGAAGCACGGTGGCTTGAAAGCTCAAGTAGAGGGAGCGGATGATTGACCACGGACATCGATTCTGGATAGCCCAGGCGTACTTGTCAGTTTGCCTGTCTTCACTCTCCAACTCTGAGCTTACACACCTTAGGATTGCTTCATCGTCTGTATACCTGTAATTTTTCAACCGCCTCGCGTGTTCTTCACTACCTATTCCCTGATGATGAGATCATGTTGCTCCATTAACACAGCAATTCGCTACCAAAAGCCTGCATGGACTAAGAATTTAAGCCCAGAAGTACCCGAGACTGACTCTTGGTCAATGACATTCATAAACGCAGGTGAACTCGGGATTGTCTTCTCACCGTTCGTCCAAGCGGACCCATGTACTGTGTCCACTGAGGCTGAGACTCTGGAAATTGAGACACCAGTGCTAGGGCAGGAGGCGATACTATATACACCGCCACTATCGGCTACTGGGGAATGGATGACGGACAGCAGCATAGCCATTGTCTCGTGTTCCCCCACGGTCGCCGTCAACTATGGGCGCCAAGCGAGACGACAGCGCGTCTAACTGGCTACTTCCCTTTTTTGGGCAACACACAATCCATTTTAGTAGGGACGTCCAAAGCACGTCGAGCGGAAGCAAAGTGAGATGGTAGCATAGAGCAGTGATAGGGCCGAACTGCTTTACGACTCTCGATTTCTTGCAAACTAGACGGACACAGCATGATCCTTGGAAATAAAAGGGGGTCGAAAGGCGTACCTTCCAACGCGAACACCCAATTGAACCCTCCTTACTGAGTCCACTTCTTCTGTTCGTATCCGCATTTTCCTTTGAGTCTTTGAGCGGTGAGTGATGACAATGACCCACTGCCGATTCTCCATATCGCATCACTTCGCGACATGGACATTGACTTGAGTTGTGATACAGTGCATGCCGGTCAGAAGAACATCGCAAAACTGGGACCAACTGACAACGCAACCAAATGACTTATACTCCAACTCCCTTGACATCTTTTGGGGAAGCGGGCTGCAGCTCGGCGATACCCATGAACAGGGCATGTTCTTATCCAACGTGAGTTGGACAGTGGTCTGGGTAAAACACGACTTCTGACCACCAAATAGAACGATTACGGGCTGTTTCTCAGTAATTACAATGTCAACCTTTCAACAAGCGTTCAACCTGGAGACGTACGGAGAACCAGGTGAAACGCACAACCTGGAGTACCTGGAGTCCAGCGCAACCACAACGCACCCGAGCTTTGTCCCTACACCTCTACCAGTTGCGATGGGGATTGGATTCCTACCACTCGTGGAATCGCAGAGCGAAGGTGGTGATGCAACTTGGCAGTCGAAGTTGGGAGAGGAAGGAGGTCGACTGTGGATCTCTCGATGCGAGTCCGCGAGCTGCGGCTTGGAAGGCCCAATGCCATCCACGAGTAACTCTACGGCAGGATGGGGGGAGCCGAAAAAGTCCAGGAAAAAGGAGGAAAGCGGGGTTTGCGCCCAGTGTAATCAGACATTCAGCCGTAAGAGTGATGTCAGGCGACACGAGAACACGGCGCACGGGAGGGAGGTACACGCATGCCCACTGTGCAATATTATCTGCAGCCGCAAAGATGCGCTACAGAGGCACATTCGGGACCAACACTGACCTGGAATCAGCGAGTATCAGAGGGTAAGAATATTGCTTCGATACGCACCAGATAGTAACTAACAAAAACTGTCGTCAGGCGAAATCATCCGGATCAATGACATGAGGGTCGCTTAACTTCTAATGCGTTGTATTTTCATAATTTGGACATTTAAAACACACTGGCATTTCGATTAGTGGTCGAGTATAACTTGGGACATGTTATTTGTTGGTCGTGGCGGCCACACAGTTGCAGGTCCACGTGACTCGATCCTACTGCGAGGGTACGTATTTTATATACTAGTTATCATCACGTGAGGTCGTTTACTCACTTGGTGGGTCACATTCAGCGAGTTGATCGATATGAAAGGCAACTGGCCGCGGGCCCTGGCGACATTATTATAGTGGATCGCAGTGATGTGCAATCCCGATTTAAGATCATTTTAGTGATCTTGTAGGAGTACATGACCAGAGCATAATCATGGTCTGCGGCTCGTGTATGACAACAAGAGTCCCTTGTGTCTGACAAGGGATGCTAGCCGAAAACCATACTCTCGACGTCTGCTCCTATTCAGAGCCAGTAATCCCGGTTAAAGTAGTGTGTGCAATGAGCAAGCGGTGTCCACTCGCACACCACGGGGCGTACGCACTAAGTACAAGGGCATGTACTACGAATGGGAGTTAAGCATGGACGACGACGCTGGTGGATAGGACAAATACACAGAGAGACACGCCATGCACTCACTATCGCACGGCGTGGGAGGCAACTTCGACTGCAGCATTTGTGACCCCTCATACGAATTACTGATAAGGACGTCGGTTGTCGAGAGGCCAAGCGAACTTGTTAGTTCATCCGTCTCCACTCATCAACTCCGAATTTACACCCTGTAGGATTGTTTCATCCTCTGTGTAAGTGCTTGTAATTTTCAACCGTCTCGCGTATTTTTCGCTGCCTATCGACATTATCCTTAACATGCTGCTCTACCGAAAGTTGCATAAACCAAGAAATTAAGCCCAGAAGTACCTGACCGAGCCGTTCGTCCATGTGGGCCCATGCGCTGTCTCCATCGAGGCTGAGGCTTTATCCACAAACAAGTGCTAGGGCCAGGGGATCACAATAAATGCACTGCCACCTGGGGGAGGGGACGGACAGGAGTATAGCCATTGCCTCGTGTTCCGTCACGGTGCCCTCGTCAAACTTTGGGCGCTAAACGAGACGACTGCGCGTCTAACTAGCTGATTCCCTTTTTTGGGTCACAAACATTCCATTTTTAGTAGGTATGGCCAAAGCACGTCGGGTGGACGCAAATGAGAGAGCAGCGTAGAGCAGTGATAGGGCCGAACCGCTTTATATTTCTCGATTTCTTATAGCTAGAAGGACACAGCATAGTCTCGAAAATAAAAGGGGGAGTCAAAAGGCTTACTTTCCTACGTGAACTTCTTCCCTCTTCTCCTGCACGTATCCGACGCGTTAACGGTGAGTGGTAACAAATAGTCCAAGAGCCACTGCCAGTTCCCCGATACGAGAAGATCTGCATTCGTCCTACCCATATCGCGTCCCTTCACGACATGGTCATTGACTTGGGTTATGCAGTACATGTCAGTCAGAAGAACATCAGGGAACTCGGGCCAACAAACAGCGCAACCAAATGACTTGTATCCCAATGATAACTTTTGGGGAAGTGGGTTGCCGCTCAGTGAAACCCAAGAAGAGTTCCTATCCAACGTGAGTCGTACGATGGTCTGGGTGGATACGACGTCCGACGCTCTGTGACCAAATAGGGCGTGTACGGCGACCAATTCCTTGGTGAATACAATGATTCCCTCGAACAAGTCCTCAACTGGCAGACGTATGGAGAACTAGGCGACGCGCAAAATCTGGGCTATCTGGAGCCCAGCGCAGTCGCGACCCAACCGAGCTTCATTCCCACAACGATCATATCGTCGCTCGGTGGTGCCGCAAATTGGCAGCCGAGTTTGGAGAGCGAGGAGGTTGATGGGGATCTCTCGACGCAAGTCAACAAGCTGCGGCTTGAAAGCCCCGCGCCATCCACGAGCAACCTCGCAATGGGACTGGGGAAGAGGTCCGGGAAAAAAAAGGAAGAAAGCGGGGAATGCACTCAGTGCAACAAAGTGTTCAGTCGCAAAAGCGACGCAAGGCGACACGAAATAACTGTCCATGGCAGGGAAGGATACATATGCCAGCTGTGCAACACACCTTGCTGTCGAAAAGACACGCTTCAGAGGCACATGAGGGATCAACACTAACACTCTCATTGGAATCAACGACTCACAGCAAGCGCCAGAGGATGACTAGTCAGGGCATGATAGTATTGATATGATGGTTCGGGCCAGAATGGTTGCGGCATCGGACTTGGGCTTTCACTTTTGATTACATAACTCCCACAGTAATAGCACAATTACGTATTCATAATTTGGTAGGATGTACTGTACGTTCTGAATGCGACCCATCGTTATGGGGAGCAAGATATGAGCCCATTACGCACGAGGCGGCTAGACCCATCTCAGGTGTGAGTGAGTTTAACACGCGTAGTGACAATGGGCTCCAAAGGTCCTTATATCTGTACTTGACCTGCTGCCTTAGACGACGATCCGGTAATGATACTACTTGTGCAGATGTAGTAAATTGCATGTGGTGGGTCAAGTCCACCTAGGAAGAGAAGCGCTGGACTTACACTTTCGTTTCGATGATGCAGAAGACGCTGTGCGCGTGCAAAATAAAGGGTGGACGAAATGTTTGCCAACGTGAATGAGCAGAAAGTCATGGGTCTAACAGCGTTCTTGCCGATGATCTCATGGACGCCCAATCCTAACTGTTTCCCGAGTCTTCTGCGAAGACGTCACACTGAAAATCTAGATGGATGTGTTATAAATCAAATAAGCAAAGTTACAAGAGGTAATTTATTCGAGTAACATTGCAGATTAGCAACGGGACCCATCATTGGCTAAACGCATACACCAGTAGATCACAAAGTCACTGCCGGTTCGGTGTATGCATCCTAAGATACTGTGAGCCAAAGGTGTCTCGCATTCCGAATAACCGTATCAGTGAGTGCGTACGGAGGGCACCTCGACGTAGTGTACACCACAGCCGCACGACGGGAAGAGATATTACAACGACGAAAGTGAGCCCAGAAGAGTTGTATACGCACGCACGGTGTAGCACCCTTGCCCATGCCTCCCAATTCATGCGTCGTCCGCAAAGGACAACCCCACCTTGGGTTTTTTCGTTTTACCTTTGGGAACTGGAGTACCGACGTGAGAACTTTCACTACGGCCGTCACCTACAGCCTTCCGTTTAGCCGTTGTCGGTTTGGTCGAGGAGAGTGGTCTGGAGGAAAACGAGAGGCCCTTGGCCTCCTCTTTTGCCGACTTCTTCTTAGGGTCCTTCGCGTCGCCCGACGACGAGGGTTGTGGTGCCGCCAGGGCGGGATCAGGTAGAGGAGGTAATCCTTTTGCTAAGGTGGTATGCAGGTCCTTGTGAGATTGTGACACGAAACGGTTTCGGACGGCTCGCGTCCCTCAATCTCACCTTTGCGTTTCTCATTCTGAGCCTCTCGCTCGCTAAGGTGCTTTCCTTCCTTCAGTACCACCACCTGTGGCGCTTCGTCGTCCACATCCTCATCTCCACTTCCAGGGTTGTCGGAAGGACGCTCTGGGATCGCAGGGCGACGGGGAATGGGCGGTCGCCCTGAACCGTCATCTTCGAATTCTTGGTCTTCGTCATCGCTGTTATCATCTGGAATTCCGGATACTTGACTCTGGAGCTTGCGCAAGAATGCGGGTGTGCGTTGACTATAGGTAAGGCGAGAAGAGAGCTGATGTTTTGTTGGCTCTTTCGGAGCCATTGTCCATCAAACACTCTCGAATTCAAGTCACCTCCTTGCACGGAGTGGACCGGCCCGGCTCAAATTCTTCGACAGCAGCTCGAGAAGCCTGACTACAGTACATGCGATGCTCTCTTCATCTCTCTCATCACTTCCTTCGCTATTTTTATTTCATTGTCTAATCGGAGAGCGTCTTTATCTTTGCAATTATCGCTATGCGCGACGGGTCAACGCAAGGTGTGTGCAAGGATATGATCAACTACATACACTGAGGGTCCAGGCCTTGGAAAGTAATTTGCTCTTGCAACCCACCGCATCCTAGTTGGTAATTTTAGTATTCTCGATAGAGCTGGGGCAAGCGGTGATTACCCTCTTTGTGAGTGCCCAGATAACCATATTTCGGCGTGAGCTGACGCTCGAGGAGCCAGGTGCCGAATCTCGAACCAAGCTACAACAGAAATAACTTAACGTACGTGTGGGGACATGTAGCAGTTTACACGTACTCCAGTCTTGCGGCTGAGTGATTCGACGATGAGCACGAACGGGCTCGATCCGATCTTCTTGATTGTCTGCACGTGATGTGTCGACAACGCAAAGGTACTGGTTGACATGGGATCAATGCTCACCTGCTCATCGACGAGATTAAGAGTGGGTTTGTTGACGAGGCCCACATCCAAGCCTTCCTGGCGCACGCGTAGAACCGCATCATAACTGCGATACAGCATGTCACCGTAGGAGACGACGTATCCGTCCTTTCCCTCCAAGATGACTTCGTCCTTACCCGGTACGAACTCGTAGTCATCGCCGAAAAGTTTATCATCTGAGCCCGGTTTGAGCAGATACGGTACCTTGGCGCGTGTGGAGAAGACAAAGCGTAGGCCACGCTCGAAGAAAACGCGTTTGATGACCGCACGCATTTGCAGTGCATCTGCCGGGAAGTACAACCAAGAGTGCACGTCGTCGAGGCCGTTGTCGGCAAAGAAAGAATTAATACCGAAGTGGCAAGTGTTATCGGCGATCTCATCGACTACGAGTTGTCATCAAAATGTGTGCATAGATGGTGCGAGATCACGCACCCCCAGAGTGTGAGAAATGGCAGAGCACATTACAATTGTTCAATCTCGCCATCGTGACCTCGGACACGACCATCTCGAGGAAGGCAGAAAACGTCGAAAAGACGCCAAACTTATCGGACTCGAAGCCAAAGCCCGCTGCAGCGGAGAAGTTACCGCGCTCCATGACTCCAGAAGGAACAAACACCTCAGGATGTTTCTGATGGATCACCTTCAGACCGGTAGAACCCTCGAGGTCACCTGCGCGTCAAGGTGAGCATCGCATCGAATGTCGTGAAGACGATACGGACTGTCGATGACCATGACTTTCTTCGCGGCATCTTCTTTGGAGAGCCCATCAAGTACAGCATTCACGGCTTCTCCAAACACGACGCGATTCGCATTGTTCTCACGCGTAGAGCCGACGTACAGGTACGGAACAGCGGAAGGTTTGATGTTCAGCAAAATGTTCTCAATTTCGTTATACTTTTCGTCGGGGTATCCGCGACGCTTGAAATAGGAAAGTGCACCTTTGACCGGAATCACATCATGGCCATGGTTGCTCCCTTCGATATCTGGAACACCCGGAGCCATGACGCGTTTTGCCACGACTACCCACAGAATCAGTCCAGGGGATAGAAGTCAAAACAATGAGCTCAAGACCCACTAGCGGCAGGGCCATTGTACGCGACCGCTTTGACAAATGCGCCCCAGAGCGCGTCGATATCTTCGCCCTGAACCGTAATGACCTCCAGACCGTGCCCGGCGAGCGTCTTGGGTAGCTCGTAGCCTTTGAGATACTCGGACGGGTATCCAGCGATGGTGACGTTGTTATCGTCGATGATGAGCTTCACATTCAAACCCTGCGCAACTGCCAGGCGAGCTGCCTCAGCATCGTTGCCCTCCTGCTGCGAGCCATCGGAACCAAGGCAGAAGACAGTCTTGTCGCGATTGGCGAGCGCGACGCCGTTAACCATAGGCCACATGTGTCCGAGGCGCCCCGAGGAGAATTTGACGCCTGGTGTAAGACCGAGCTCGGGATGACCTGGCAGCTTCGATTCCGCTGCTCGGTACTGCAGGAGGTGCTCCGCGGGGATGTGTCCTTCGAGCGCGGAGAGAAGGTACTGCGTTGCGACGCGGTGGCCTGGACTGGTACGTTAGCTTCAGAAGATCACTTGAGTGAAAGAATAACTGACCGGCCTCATCGAAGACGACTGGGTAGTACTTGTCGGATGAGTCGAAGAGGGAGAGAAGGATGCATAGTTCAGGCACGGTGTCATAAGGACCGCCTAGATGATAAGGAATCAGAAGAGTCAGTGCCGATCATGGATATCATGAAGCTCTACTGAGACGCGTGCCTCGCAGGGCATCACGCTCGAAGAAAGCTGATCAAACTGACCCGTGTGTCCACTGACACCGCGAGCGGCACCAGTGGAGGTGAATAGGACGATGGCATCGCGTAGAAGCTGGATGTTATGCTTCAGGGTCTGCCTTTGCTCATCAGTGAGGCGAGGATTAGAAACATCGAGGTTTAGCCTGTGTGTGGCAAGGTAAGCTCGAATACAAAGTCTGGGTTGTGAAAACTCCACAAACTTTTTGTACTTGCTAAGATCAATGGGAAACTTATCCAGTGGGGCGGACATGTCGATGAACTACTAGACGACGACTAAACTACGTTTTAACTTGCTTGAATTCCAGTGATGTCATGAGTGTCATATGGCCCGATTGGGAACACCACCTTCCGTTCCCCGGACTACGTCATCGTTGCCTTGTCGACCACTGCCATCTCTCCTCTGTCCCACCCCGGGGCCCTGCTTCGGCAGCCCAATCCATGGTGTTTCTTACTTTGACTCACGGCAACCGCTCTGGCACTACGTGTTGTCCCGGAATAAACATGGTTCCCAAAAAAAAAAAGATGATATTTCGAAGAAGATCCTGATGTCTTTGATTCGGACTTGTATCTTTCTCGGTGCGTACGTAGACCTAATTTTATGCCCACCTTTTTTTCCCTTTGGACCGAGGCAGGATACCAGTGTGTCATATCCAATATGAGCGATTCTCACGAGTTTCGGATGTTAAAGCAAACCCTCGTTTCCTATGGAGTTGTCGACGATTTGATCGTCCACTGGCCGCCTAGTACTATCAATAGGTATCATATACGGCTTTTCTTTGGCGTTGATTCCATTTAATCAATGTCTCCGAACAGTGTTACTCGGTTCACCTCACTTCGCGATTTCTAACCCGGATATGGTCAAAGACATTTCGTCCAATATCTACCAAGCCAAGAAAGATGGGCCCCGCGAAGCGGTACCTCAGGCTGCTATGGCAGGTGTATTATACAGCCAGCGACACAAGTATCATCTGTATATTCCTAGAGGCACTCGTTATTGACGTCTTCCGGAAGCCTCAAAACCTACAGGTGCTGCGTTACCAACGGTGATTTTGCCATTTGAGAAGATATGTCTGGATAGCCGCTGATGCTTAGTTTTCTGCGTAATTTGGTAAGCTTGAGTTGTAATTTGTTTTCCAACTGTGTTAACTGAACATTTCAGATCTTTAATTATTATTTCGATTCTTAATGGCCAGGTGGATACAAGTATACGCCTTCCTAATTACCGAGGACAGCACATTCCTAATCCTATAGTCTATCGCGCGATTTATTGCGGTCTCGACATGCCTTATCGTGGGCAAGTTCACCAAGCCTCTCGGTACATCCAGGAGATTTGTTGATGCCTTCATACCATCGCTTTGGTCTTGAATCAACTTCCTACCCCAGATCGTATTATTTGTCCATCATTCCGCTCACTGCTCGATAGACGATGTTCTATACAGCTGCGAAATGGGTTTTACATTGACTGCTTGTTCCTCGTGTTACAATTTCCACTCCTGCACTGGCACCACCCTTTCGTTTCTCGGTTCACATTGCATCACCTGTCGATTCATAAGCTCTTAACGTCCGACTCCTTTAGTCGCGCGACGCGTCTCTCGAAGCTTGCGAATTTCATTGTTTCGGCCATCACTGGCGCTCGACATTCTCTGATTTCGTCATCGACAAATCGATTCTCATTGAGCTGTTTGCAATCGTCGTTTTTTTTGCAAACCTCGACTCTTGGTCACATTGCGTCGTTTCAAGTAGAGACCTCCGACCTTGCTTGTGCCTTTAGTCATTCCTTCTACAAGTCGCCCGGTACGCCGACAACAGATCGGTCGCACGGAATGAAGAAAGGAAACACGAGACCGACGAAGGTCGTCTTTAAGGTTTGGAATGCGTAAGGAAAGGCTTCCTTATCTGGGGTGAACGTTATATGCACGGACTCATCGATAAACTAGTCCGCGGTTTGGTCATGAGAAACCTACTTCTTCCACAAGCAGGGCGTTGTCTGATTGTGCTGATTGGCTCGCTTAAAGTATTTCCTCCTCATCAACACGTCACGATGCCCTGGGAATGGAGACGGGGTAGGAGTGCTGTGCTTCTCGTGTGGGTGTATAAATATCTAGACCCATATCCACGGTCAGCCCCATCTCATATCTCAGCAGGTAGACTATGCCTCCTATGAAAAACTCGAGCGAGATCTTACGCCATGCTAGAGGGCTCATTCGCACCGCATCCTCACCCGTGCACTCTTTCCACGTCCGTTACTCCCATACCGTCACGGCCAGACCCTCGTATATAGCTGCATCGACTGAGAAAGATCCCTACCAATACCAAGTTGGCTTTGGAAACCGCTTTGTGAGCGAAGCGTTGTAAGTACTCTGTCACGTTCGTCACTCGTTTGAACCTAACATAAATGCATATGATACAGGCCTAGGGTACTCCCAGTGGCACAGAACTCCCCGCAGAAGGTCAAATATGGGTTATACGTTGAGGCGGTTAGTAATCTAGCACTCATCATTTAAGGTTATTACATGAGAAATTTACAGATGACGGGAACCTCATTTGTGGCCCCCCGCTCTGAGAGCAAGACAGCGTGCGGACGCCTAGCCTGATTTTCGCACGTGCTGCTGATCAATTCGATTAGTTGGCTGTATCGTATCCGACCATCAGTAGCTCATAGAGGATTCACTCCACTCGCCGCCAATGCCGACGTACGCCCCCTCATCTTGTATTCCGACTGGTTCGCCTAAACTTTATATCCCTAGCTGGAAGCCGAATTTTCTCTTACCAACTCACATGTCCAAGTCTCTCCGACTCAACTAGCTTGGCACCCATTTGCAATCCCACACGAGGGTTCTGGCATCGACTTTCCACGCGGTTTGAAGACGTTATGTGGTGCAGGTTCGCCGGTGCTACGAGAAGGACTGGCAATACACATTTACGCCGCCGACAAATCAATGGGGAACGAAGCGTTCTGCAACAACGATGGTCACATGCTCATTCTTCCGCAACAAGGCAGGCTGGACGTCCAGACTGAGTTTGGCAGGTGAGATCTAGATCGACATAAATTTTTCTCGTGAAGTGACAATTGGTGGCGCCAAGGATGATGGTTCGGCCAGGAGAGCTGGTCGTGATTCAGCGTGGGATGAAGTTCAAGGTTGAACTGCCTGATGGTCCGGTCCGAGGATGTACGTCACACCTCACGTACTACACTCTGTGTACTGTGATGAACTAAATGCATGCCGCAGATATTCAGGAGATCTTTGGTTCACAATTCGATCTGCCTGAACTCGGACCTCTTGGTACGCACGGTCTTGCGAATACACGCGACTTCGAGTCTCCGGTTGCGAGCTTCGACATTGACCAGTCCCCTTGGGAGAGTACGTTTCGGTTTCCATGATGCTTGTGTACGTTATCTGACGTTTAGTACTTGACGTGAAGTTGTCTATAAGTACGTCAAGACGTGCATGGTATTCGGATGGTGGCTAATTTAGATCGCGCAGACTTGGAGGGCGGCTATTTTCTTGCAAGCAAGACCACACTCCGTTCGATGTTGTCGCGTGGCACGGAAAGTCAGTTCTCGTTTATTCGTTGGTGCTTACTGCCGCTTAAGTGACCATCCCAGCTATGTACCCTACAAATATGCACTGGAGAAGTTCGTGAATGTCGGGAGCATATCCAAAGATCACATTGACCCATCCATCTTTTGCGTGTTGACAGCGAAGTCAAAGATACCACATTATTCGCTGGTAGACCTTTTGATCTTCAGTCCAAGATGGGACGTGTCGAATCACACGTTCCGCCCGCCGTTCTACCATAGGAACAGCGCAACGGAATTCATGGGTCTCTTGTATGGTGTGTATGGCGGTAGAAGCGACGGTTTCCAACCTGGTGGTGCCAGCTATGAGACCGGATTTTGCCCCCATGGCGGTAATTAGTCGTTCCTAAGACTAACAACGGAACGCTGAACATTGATTGATTCGTCTCAGTGTCGTACGAGGAGTTCAAGCGAGCCTCTGAGGCAGATTTGAAACCGATGCGGGTTCACGAGGGTACCATTGGTACGTTTCTCCGAAGCCTATCTTCTTGAATCCCTGACGCCCTGAGTTGATTTCGACACTCAGCGTTTATGTTCGAGTCTAGCCTCATGCTTCCTCTCACTGACTACGCGATCAAGCGCTCCGGTGTCCTACATGGTGAGTCGAGATTGCACTCGTTCGGAAGGCACAGGACGGCGGCTGACATGTTGACCTTTCAGAGCATGAACCGCAGATGTGGGATGGGCTTGGGTGCCCAGTTCATGGATTACCTTGAGGAGATCAATGCAGAGTTACGAAAGGCGGGTGTACAGGAGATCAATGCAAAGATAACGTGATCAGTAATGGCCACCAGGGTATGTGCCAGAAATAGTCCAGAAATGCGCTCTGTTACTAGGCGAAGTCCGAGAGAAGGCCTGGAGAAAGTATGCTATCAAGTGTACTACTAGTGACTCGTCAGCGGTGGGTCTGAGACTACACGACATTCAAATTGGGTATGCGGTCGAACTTCTCATTCGAATGAAAAGACCACCAGAGCCAGTCTGTAATATAAACGTACAGCTATGTCCGGTCCGCTTTTTTAGAACAGGCCCAGAGTGTTCACTGGCAACGCCAGGGAAGTGCGTGTGTCGAGGTACAAGGTGCCAGTGAAAGCTATTATGCATCGTCGTCTCAGGCTAAAGAAGGTATTACGGAACGATACGTTTCATCGAACAACCTGATATTCGCTCTGAGTGCCTAGCGCTCGGGATTTGGAATTGGACCGCGGCGCGATTCTGCTGTGTTGGAAACATAGCAACGAGTTACGAGGCTTCAGTTACGACATTATAAGTAGCGTTCGAGTCCAAAGGCCATAGATGATGTAAACCTATACCATGACACCTATCTCTCGTTGAATCCCTACACTCCACCAATGTCATACTCTGACAACAACTGCGCAATCTTCCGGTATCCAAACCTCATTGCGTCTTGAGAAGGTGTCCTTCCGTACACATTCCGTATTTGTATATTAGCTCCCTGCTTAAGTAACGACCGTACCATTTCGAACCGTCCAAAGGCTGATGCGATATGCAAGGCAGTAGCGTCCTCCCGCTGAGCGGCATTTATATCGGCGCCATTGTTTATCAACAGTCGAGCGACGTTAATGTGCCCATTTTGTGCCGCCCAGTGCAACGGGGTCCAGCCCGAGCCGTTTCGCGAGTTCACATCTGCGCCATATTTCAGTAATGCCATTGCAATTTCGAGTTTCCCGTCCCTCGATGCGACGTCCAACGGAGTTAGAAGATGTTCGTCCCGTTCGTTGACGTCTGCACCGCGATCGAGTAGTCTCTGGGCCATGTCAATGTGTCCGTTGACCAATGCGCTATGCAACGAATTGCCGTCCTCATCGTGAGATGATTCGCCACTGTACAGTTGTGACTCTGGAAGACTGTTTTGCGAGCCTGCTTCCGATGGGGTCGAGCACGCAGCGTCGAGGGCACATGCATTCCCAGAACGCCTCGCTAGGAAACTCATAACGTCGCGCTTCCTGCTTTCATGGGCGAGATCGAAAGGTGTTTTTTCGCCGCTATTCAGTATGCCAACGTCCGCACCAGAGTCATGGAGCAACTCCATGAGACTGAGATGTCCATTCCGTGCCGCTGAATGTGATGGAGTCGAGCCCTCGTTGTCTTGTGAATTAATATTTGAGCCACACTTGACTAACAGGCGCGCAACCTCGAGTTCCCCATTTCCCGATGCCAGGTCCAACGGGGTCTTCTGAGCTTCGTTCCGCACGTCAACCTCTGCACCGCGCTCGATTAGCAACTCCACAACTTTGAGATGTCCTCCAGCTGATGCGTGATGGAGTGGAGCCCATAGTCCCGCTTCCTGGGCATTCACATACGCCCCATGGTCAAGTAGGAGCTGCGCGACATCGGCATGACCATAATGTGATGCTAAATGTAGCGACGTCCAGCCCCGATCGTTGACGGAATTCACATCAGCTTGATGCTCGATCAGAAAGCGTGATACCGCTACGTGTCCACCGATTGACGCGAGGATCAATGGTGTGTCGTGACTCCTGCTCCGGACCTGGGCACCAATACCGAGGTCGAGCAAAAGCCGTACGATGTCAAGGTAGGCCATTTCGCGCCGCTGTGTGGAGAAGTGTCCGACCTCGCTTATCGCAACAGTTCACATCCGCTCCACGCTTGATTAGGAAGCGAGTAACCTCGAGGTGCCCGCGGCCTGACGCGAGGTCTAAGGGAGTTTCCTCGCTTGCGGTTCGCACGTCGACGTCCACGCCGCCTTCAAGAAAGATCTTCACAAGGTCGAGGTGCCCGTGTCGTGATGTATTGTGCAACGGAGTCCAACCACGCTTATCTTTGGACATCGTGTTTGCGCCTTGCCGGATTAAGAAGCGGGCAATTTCGAGGTTCCCGACGCGAGACGCCACGTGTAACGGCGTTTCTTGGTCCATATTCGTCTTGTCAGTTGTCGCGCCATTTTGGATAAGCGATTGGACGATCTCGAGATATCCTGCAAATGATGCTAGATGCAACGGAGTCAAAAGACCTTTTTTCTGGGCATTCGCATCGGCACCGTAGACGAGTAATTCTTGCACGATATTGAGATGACCGTGCCGGGACGCCAGGTGCAGTGACGTCCACCCATCTTTCGCTTGGGACGCTACGTCTGCTCCATGCTTCAGTAGTAGCTGACAAATTTCCACTTGTCCATTCAGCGCTGCCACATGCAACGGGGCCCGACACGAGTCGCCTGTTTGGATGTTGATATCTGCTTGATGCTCGAGTAACAATTTCACCACGGCACAATGTCCGCCCTCTGTCGCCCTGTGTAACGCACTGTCGCCCCCGTCATCCAGGACGTTTATATTTGCGCCATTTTGGAGTAAGGCCCGGGCAATCTCGACCTCGCCTTTGGCAAATGCAGCGTTCAACGCGGTCCCGTGGTCCCCGCCCCTAGCATTAACATCCGTCTCGTAGGTTAGGGAGAGACGTTCCATGAGGCTGCGAAAACCACACAGTGCTGCGTAGTAAAATGGCTTTGCCTCTGGTTGCGTCGGTCGCGCCGTCGCCATGGACCCTTTCCAAGGACGGTCGATGTCGTGTATCCAGACCCACGTCGCAAAGTAAGGCCTGTCTGGGTCAAAGAGATGTTGCATCAGGTCCTGGATACTCGAAGACACGCCTTCGAATTTGCCGTGGTTAACCCAGTACCGAGCCGCGTAGATCGCGAATGGACGTTTTTGTACTGCGCTTTTGCTGACCCGGTCACCGAGGTTGAGCAGGACGCCGAGGCAAACCCTGGAAAAAACGGCGTGGGCGGGATGAGGGAGGATGTGATAGAGAGAAAGATGCTCTGCCGCGTTGGCAAGGCGAGAGGACATCAGGAATTCTTTTACGGAAAAGTGCGAAAATTGTACGACCAGCGAGCCGTCGACATTGATGATGGTGATCAGACTGGAACAAGCAGACAACACGGCCTGATGCGCATCCTCGGGGCGCCAGTCAGAATGATATTCTGAATCCTCTCCGACGTCAAGTCGAACAGCAAGTACTTCTGCGAGCTCTTCGACGCGAAGCGGGCGAATGGAGACCGCAAGGCATTGTAAAAGACGGTAGGCATATTCTCGTTTCGCCTTCTCGATGCCTAGCAAGATACGCTCGTATGTTGTATCCAGGGTTTCGGGTAGTTGTTCGAGAGCGCGCCGTAGTGCCGGGGGAAAACAACCACGCAACTCTTCTATTAGGCAGAAAACCCACCGGAACCTATGATGAAAATTTTAAAATGTCGCCTCTTAGTAAGGATGATTACTTACATTCCGTCGGCCCTCTGAGAGAGAGCATCGATGACCAATTGCCTATCTCCCGCCCTCCACTTTCGCATCTTTCTATCCGACTGGACAGCACAATTGATGTAATCCAGGATATCCCGCTTTTGACCAACTTCGTCGTGAAGAGAGACAGAATGAGACACCAACGACCCAAGTACTTCTTGGATATCGGCCTCGAGACGACTCGTGACACAGATGCGAAGATTAGGAAGATGTAACGTGACAAGATCCTCTAAGAGGTCAAGTACGAGTTCGCGGGGAGATGGTGCCCCAGACGAGTTGGGGCACTCGTCGAGAGCATCAAGAACGATATAGATTGGGGGCTGTCCTGGGTGTTTAAGCATGTCTTTGAGGCACTGGGTGAGTGCGTCATCATCAGGCAAGCGCAATCCGACGTCGTGCTTAGAATATAAGTGAGAAAGGATGTCATAACAAAGATCTGACTGGGCGCAGAGTTGGATGACGAGGGAGGATAGCAGGCCGCGCACGTCCTGCTTTGCGGTATCTCTAAAGTCGAAGTAATAATAAGCCACCAAGCCCAGACCCTCATCGCGTAGCGTAGAGGCCTCCTCAATGATGCTGGAACTGGTTGGCAGGCGTCAAGCCGAATGAATCAAACGAAATTGAGCATATGGTACCTACCATAGGACGCTCTTTCCCGATCCCGCTAGAGTCGTATCAATATCAGCAGCCGAAATAAGGGTATAGGGTGTTGGGAAGTACGCACGTTTGCCATGTATCCACAGAAGGCTGCCCATCAAATTCCAGTTGTCGAAGGTGCAGCCGCGGGTAAACCACACCGCAGACTCACCAGAGTGGATTCTGCGTGCGATAATATGGTTTTTAGACGGGTCCGGAGGCGAGATCCAGCCCCTGGCATTCATTTGTAACTGGTCGCCTGTGGGAAAGGTATACCCTCCACGCTACAAGAACAGATGGGACGACGCACGCTTCATTTTGTTGATTTCGTTCGCAACCTCCTGCATGGAAACTAGCATCCTTAATATGGGGCAACGCCAATTCGCGAATAATGCCAGAACGTACTAAGAACCCGTCGTATTGCACTCGTTGATGCCTCGCCACCTACAACAGTCAATCATATGTTTTGAATTCTCTAAGCAGCTTGACTTACCGTCCATGACCACCTTCATATTATTCAAAAGACCGTGGACGACAGCCAAGGTCTGTGCTGCGGTCATGTGGGCTTCTTCCTGCGTGAGTCTGTCCAATCTCTTCAGTATGGTCTCAATCTCGCTATCTCCCAACAACTTCTTTGCAAATTGCTCTACAACACGTTTAGAGGTAGCTGCCTATAGTTGCCATAGCAAGACCCTGCTTACTGAGTCGACCTCGATTGATCTGTTTCTTCGCTAGAGCAAGTATCGAAATCAACTCGACCATTATCTTCGCGACCACATCCATCATCAAAGGGTCCAAAGAGATCTCAGTATAAATATGGAGACGTTTGAGGAAGTTCCCGATGCACTCAAAAAGTTCAAGGAGGGCATCATAGCTCGCACTTACTCCATCTGCTGCCTGAGATTACTCGGATATCAGATGGACTCGGTCAGCGAATAAGAAAGACACACAGTGAAGAGAACACCGATGCCGACGAAGATTAGTTTTGCCGGTTGGAACGGCACCTTGCGGAGAAAGAGTTGAAAAAAAAAATAGATAGCGAACTGACAGTTGGCAGCTCACCAGACTAGTTACCTCACAAAGAATTCCTGAGAATGCGTGAACGAATTGTACCACCGGGCTAAGACAATCGATGAAACTCCGATGTTGGTCTCGATAGCCCTTGAACGCCTCCAAGTTCTCTTGAAGTAAGAAGAGGACGTCACCGGGAGAGTCACACCTCTTGACCTTGTCGATGAACGGATTTTCCTTTAGACTTATCCCAGTCTGCTCAGTGTATTTATCTACAGCATCGAGGATTGATTGAAAGTTGGACATCGTTGATCAGCAGAGGGAAAGGGGGGGCTGGTGTACGGGGGGCTGACAGTAGGCAGGCGGTGCAATCCCTGGGACGGTCACTGGGCGATAGACGCTTGTGGGGCGCTTGATAGGTTCGCTACATAGACTAGCATTGGTGTACATCTGCCAGATGGATGCATTCGGGAACTCCCGCACATCGTCTGACTCGTCCCAATCAACCCGTCTACGGTACGATTGTTCACTGCTATTACGAATCTTGCCCCGGTGCCTGCCTTCGAATCTTCACCATCGCCATTTTTGTAACGTGAAATTTCGGTTCGCAGTTTAACTTCCCCGAACTTGGTAACTTGGTCCTCTTGGAACGCGCCCTATCGCGAGCTTCGAAGTTGACCAGGCCTATTGGGGGAGTACTTCTGGTTCACGTTATCCCTGTGTATGTTCTTTGACGCCCAGTACTTTATCTACAACTACGTCAAGATACGCCTCGTGGTCGTGACAGTGGCCGCGCAGACTTGGAAGGCGTCCATTTTCTCGCAAATGAGATCACAGTTCAATGTTGTCGCGTGGCATAAAAAGTCAGTTCTCGACTGCTCTGTGGTTCCCAGTTCCGCTTAAGTGAACTACAAATATGCGCTAGAGAAATTCGTGCCTGTTGTTAGGATCACATCGATTCGTCTAGTTGCCACGTGCTAATGACCAAGTCAAACATACCTCGTCACCCGCAGGACTCCGCTGCCTTTATCTACCCGAGGTGGAATATCACGGAGAGCACGTACTGCCCACCGTACTTTCATCGGAACAATTCGTCAGAATCCGTGGGCCTCTTAATTGGAGCGTATGAAGGTCGGAACAAAAGCTCCCGGCCTTGTGGTCCCAGCTGTGAGACCCCTCATAGATGTGAGTGCCTGTTCTTAGAGACGACCGCCGAGCGCTGATCCGTCAGTGGGCGAGCGTTAGGATCTTCCAAAACACACTACGTTTATAAGATAGCCTCGGACGGCAGTTTTGAAACCGATGCAAGTTCTCGAGGGTACCTGGTGCGCTTTCTGCTCCGAATCCTTTAGCTTGTTCGCTTGGGTCTTGACACCTCGTAATCCGCACGCCGTAGTGTTCATCCTAGAGTTAGGCATTCTGATGTGGTGCATGGTGAGTTGAGACTGGATTGGCTTTTTGTTGGATGGTAATTGACCTCAGATCAGAACATGAACCAAACATGTGGGACGGAGTACGTGTCCAGTTCGTGGATCGCTTAGACGAGGTGAACGCGGGAGCAACGAAAAGCTCGGGATGCAGGAACTAAGAGCGATGGGTACATGATAGTATAGTATGTACTAGGTAGCGGTACGATCAGAGCTTTTACTGATCGTTTAACCGACTTGGCTTGTGTGAGTTCTCGCCTTACTTAGACCGTCCTGCCTGAGCCCAAGCCGTACATTCTCCTCTTTCCTGTCTTCTCTCCAGTAACGTAACCTTGACGGAGCCACATAGCGAAAGCGTCCTTTTCCCAGTCCCTGGGCCCTTCTCCTCATAAGTTTCGATCAGATGGGCCAGACCCTCTTCAGCATTTGTTGGCATTTACCCGTTCCCTGTTGTAAGGACAGCCTCAAGGACAGCCCAGACCCATGATATAGCCATAATATGGCAAGCTGTGCCGCTTGGCGCTAGCCTGGTTGGCCCTCGTTAGCACCTCCATGACCGTCCCCCTTTAGTCTCATATCTATTCATTTCCTACACGCACTATGCAAGCTCGCCCAGAGCCACCAGCTCCTGAGAAACCCAAGAACACCGATTTCATGGACACAACAGCATCCGATGACCCTGATCAACGACATTTGCAGCACCTAGTACCCGCTGAGGCCTCCGAGTCTATTTCACCCACCACTGATCCCCGTATGTTACTATCCATCTTCCTTGAACACGATATGTCGTTGGCACGGGCTGAGCCATCATATTGTCTAGCATTTCCTATCATGAGCTTGGCTGAACTCATTACTGGCATGTCCGAGCCCGAGTACACCTACGGCGGTCCTCCATACTCGACTGTCTCTCGCCCCTATAGTTCCCCCTGGTTCCCTGACTATCTCCCCGCGTTTTCGGGCAGAAGGGAGTCTTCGGGCACATCGAGGAGTAGCGGCTCTAGGTCTTACTCTTCGGACCTCACTTCGGTCCCGCGCTCCATGCGCTATCACCCCTTCAGTGTCGCACCCTCCGTGGTCCGTTCGGGTCGCAGCCGCAACGGTCGTGCGACGAAGCACGGAGACCCGGCTAACGATGACTGTGACACCATCCCGGAGCACGACCACGCTGCTTCCCATTCTCAGTGAGCCCCAAGCCTGCGACTTTCACGTTCGACTTTTCTCATTGCACCTATGACGTACCTAGTAGGCGTCGCCAGGAAATCCACCATTTGCAGGTTGAGTCGGAGCAGCGGAGGCGTGATGAACTCAGGGCGTCGTACCTCCGTCTCAAAGACGCCATTCCGACGCGCGGCCTCGGACTCGGGTCCCACCAAAAGTTGAGCAAAGTTGTACTCTTGGACCGTGCGACCACCAGTATCAATTCCTTGGAAAAGAGCCGGCAGCAGCTCCTCGCGAAGATTCGAGAGGTAGAGGAAGAGGGTGACCGTCTTCGCCAGTGCGTCCATTTCCCCTTCCGAGTTCCTCAATGTATGGGATTAATGACAACGATTAAGGGCCAACGAGGCGTTGGCGCTGAGCTCTGTCGCTGAACGTCCGGCCCCAGCTCCTCCCCGCCGTAACCAAAATCTCGCGTAGAAGCCTTCTTTTTAATCATCCTGCACCGCATGTCACAACGAGTGGGTCTCACTTCTGTTACGTTTTGTATGTACATCTGATATCAGTGCCACAGCGAAGAAAAAAAAACATTCTTGAAGGGTAATATTTTTCCCTGTACAGTACAGTACATTTAAATAATTTTTGTGATTGGACGACGGGATATACTGGCTGAGTGCAAGAGCACTCCCAGTCCTATTGTAATTCACTCAGAACACTGGTTCGTCTGTAAAGAGCAGGATCGCCGATGTTTAGTAAAAATAAATAAATAATGCACGTGTTATGCGTGTCGTATCAGTAAGAGTTGAGCAAATCACTGGAACCAGCCTGACTGACTGACATATAGAAACTTTTGAGTTAACAAGGAGGTAATCGTGAAAAGACCTATTCCTAGTCCCATTGGGATTGGGGTCTCGAGGCTTGGCTTAGCGCTTGTAGTTACTTGTTTTTAATTATATTCACTTAGCACAGGAAACAGGACAATAAAAATGACTTGTTTGTTATGTATATCATGTAAATGTAAATAGGATAAAATCCGGGTGAGTATCATAGTCAGTTCGAGAACATAGAAAAGTCAGCGCGGTATCGTTGACATGTTGCTCCTCACCCCGCCGGTATTAGTGACCACCGGTTGTATCCCTTGAAATGTGGTGAAAAGAAGCAGCACACTGTACTATAAGCACAGTGTAAGCACCCAAGCGTACAAACAGGCCCTCGGCTTCAGAGTGCTCGCGATTTCGACTTCTTTTTTTTTTTTTTGACACCACGGTCGGACCGCTAGTAATAACCGTTCCGATGTCGCTGGGGACGCCGCAGTTGGGCGTATGGGTCAGCTACGTATCGAATATTGTCTTTGTTGGAAGAGTGGGTGAGATATCAGCAGGATCAGATCGGCCCTTTATTTTCCATGAACTCGTGTTGTATGCGATCACCGCCGAGTCAAAAGCTACCTCACCACACGGGAATGGAATTTTATAATCACCAGCGCGGGGCGGAATGAATAGAACCAACGTACGCTCCGCACTCGCTTCTATCATCGGAAATTGGGCCCCTGTGCGGAGAGGATGCTCGTACATTGATCGGACCCGGTGGCGCAAATAATGCGAATGGATTCGTGGGGTAAGAGCAAATGGGCCCGCATGGATGGCGTCGAGCAGAACAAGGTGTATTCTGATGAATGAGACATCCGGCTCAAGTCCTGGTGCCGGATATACTTAAGCCATATCCATTCGAATTGAGGGTTGAGACTTCCTCTCGTGGAAACTAACGCGCTCAAGGTGTCCGTGTGACGCGGTTGAGGCCCGGTCATATCGCAGTTAATCCGCTCTGGAGTACAAATCACAGCGCGAGGGTGTGAAGTGACATCGGGTGTAACCGTAGAACGTGGGAGAACACGTGGGTTATATTGTGTATGATGCGATTATGATGTGCTGTATGTGAGCGCGAACATGGTAGTGCCCGGTGTGAAACGGGAGGTGTGCTAGTGTCGAAGGAAGAGACATTATATTCCCGAGTGAGGTAAGTGGCGTTTCATAACACCCCCCCTAAATGTCGAGAAATTTCACCTACAAATGTGCGTGAGTTTTCAGGATATAGCGTTTTTAAAGTGGAAAGAAAAAGATTTCAGAGAACCGAGCTCGACATGAGGTAGTTCGGACGGCACTTCCTAATATTGTCGGTAACAAATCATCCCGTAAAGAGTGAAGTAGAGAGAGAAAGAGATTACAGTGGAGACTCACCTTGCTGATGGGGTGGCTGACGAGAAAAAGATTATAAACTGAGAAAAACAAGTTTAAACTCCGACCGTGTAATTTGAGATAATGTGGTTCCAATTCGATAAACTTGCCAATAACCTTTCCCCCCCCTCTCCTGAGCTGACTATCCCTCTCCCCACAATAAGGGGGGCCACATACGCTTCATTTACGAGCCCAATAACTTGTTGTTCTTTTCAAATCTAGTCGTTTTATTGAAGGGGTGAGCCATCCTATTTTTGTTGAGTCATCTTTACGAGTGTGTTTTCTTTTCTTTTTTTCTTTTCTTTTCTTTTTTTTTCTGTTGTGGATCATGCGATGAGGGTTACCAAAAATATTACGATTCGTCTAATAATTTTGGTTCTCTTACTCTGACACTGAATCGCACTCATATCGTTGCCTGCGATGTCTCTTAATCCAACTCGGATTGACTCGTCGCTCTCTTTGCAGTCTACCCCACACAAATGGATAGCTTAGCGAGTACTTTGGCCGCCCAGCCTTCAACTTCTGGCCAACCATCCACTGGCGCCGATGCGAATCCGACTGGCGGTGCCCTCGTCCCGACAGGTGATGCCAGCGTTTCGCCAGCCACTCCGGTAAAGCGTGGGCCCGGTCGTCCCAAAGGTAGTGGCGTGAAGAAGCACGTCGACCCGAATGCTCCTGTTCTGCCAAAGCGTCCCGTTGGCCGTCCACGCAAGGACGGTCTCCCCGCCGGTTCCGTACCTCGCGGTACTCCTTCGTCCTCTTCACGCAAACGCAAGGTCGCCGCCCCTGGTGACTTTGCCACTCCTTCCGCTGAGAATGGCGCTAGTCAAACCCCGGCACCATCTGCATCTGCGCCACCGTTCGCCAGCTCGGTGCGTTTCCTGGCCACCTCGAAAAGAGATGGTGTGTTCAATCCCCACTCTCAGCCTGCTTATAGCAGCTACACCTACCCGACACCTACCACTCCAGCGCCCCAGCAGCCGTGGAGCACGACGTACAGCACCTTATCAGCCGCGCTCCAGTACAAGGCAGAGACGCCAGCCTCCCCGCAGAAAGCTGTCCAGGCGGTTGATCCGGTGCTCCACGACGATTGGGCAGAGCTTCTCCGCATGGACGTGAACACGTTACTCCAGAGCCTTGTCTCTTCACTCCACGCACCGGCCCCTGTCTCGCGTGTCGGGATGAACGTTGAAGAGTCGTTCAAGTTCCACGTCAATTCGTTATTCGCACCCCAGGAGGGCCCGATTCCGCAATTATACTCAATTCTCAGATCTTTCTGGTTGCCCTGGTCCCCGTCTTATTTCGCGCTCACCGCTTCCTCACTGGCCTCACCTACACCTCCTGAACATCGCTTTTTCTATTGGGACCCCCTCCCCCTGGTGTTCAATGGCATTGCTTGTCCTTTCTGTGCCACGCCACTCCTCAACCGTGGTTGTATCCGGTCGGCCCCAACGAAGGTTTACGATCTCGGCAGGCCGTTCTTCCTAATAGGGTGCGAGTACGCGTGCAACAACCCCCAATGTAAAGGACGCACAGGTACCGAAGGACGACGCTTTGCGAGCACGGATCCGGTGGTAATCCGCGCCCTCCCTCCCGTCCTTCGGGACGAACTGCCTGTCACGTTACTTGCCAGCGGAGCCTCGGATCCGCATTCGTGGAACTGGCAACCTATCGGTGTTTCCAAATCCTTATGGGCCGTCGTCGTTGGATGTATTGGTGAGGGTCTGGGCAAGGAGGCGACGTTGCGTGTTGTGCGCGCCGCACAGCAGAGCTCTCCTGGTCCCGCAGCACAGAGAGACGATGCGGCCACGGATGAGAGTTCCGACGACATGGAGTTGCAGCATCCACCAGATACGATGCAGGTTGATGAACCCTCACACGGTACACCTGAGGTTCGTGACCTACAGCCTTTTGATGCGCAAGTGATGTGATGTTTATCTTTCATGCAGGGAGCGCCTTATGGGGAGGCCTGGAAAGGCCATCCTCCGCCGGTGACTGCGCAGCCTGATCAGAATACACCCTCATCATCTTCTGCGCCACCGACAGCTACACACGTGCCATCGCACCCACATCCACACCCACACCCGCATCCACACCCACACCCACACACGTCCGTACCTGCACCGTACGGTTACCCGCAGGGTGCGCCCTACATGCCATATGCCTATGGCCCTTACCCGATGCCCTACCAGCCGCTGGCCGAGGCCGCTAACCCCGGGATAAAAGAAAGCCAAGTGAAGCGCATTCGGCATTGCGTCAAGTGTGGATCCAAAGATTGCAAAGGCAAGGGCGGCCGTAACTTTTGCACGAATGCGTGTCAGGACTGTGGAGAGATGGAGTGCAAGGGAAGGAACAGTAAACGCCCGGACAAGACCTGTCGTGATGCGTGGCCTTGAGCCGTATTGCTTTGCTAAGAATTGATAAAGGAGGATGACGAGGCGTAAAGCCTTAATTTTTTTTTTTTTTTCAGCTTGTTCCTGTCTATGATGTAGTGTAAAATGTCGTGTCGTGTTGAAAGGGACTCTATTATGATTTATGATCTATACCTACCCATCTCGTCAATGAATGATACGTCGTGAAGAACCTAGATATAATAAGGTAAGTACAGTGTATGTGAAACGGAGGATGGATGAAGAAAAGAAAAGAAATCAGTTTTCCGTTCTTGATGGTTGGTTCTCAACCGGTTCCTAAAGGAAGTGTACCTGGAAGAGTCGACCATCGGAAGGTCACCGAAGATAAACTTCTCTCGAAGGGGTAAAGTTGACATCACGGAGAGGGGCCAGAAGTTTAGACTTCAAGATACTCACACCTGGCAAGTTGAGTGAACATGGTTGCTTAAAGAGTAACGAGCTCGGACCGACCGGACCGATATGTCATATTAAGTAGATGGTGTTGTGTTGTTCATTCATCTTTGTTCAGAGTTCACGGCGAGTTCGCTTTCGCTCGAGTAGCTGCGCCAGGATGCTTTCGTTCAACGGCGCTCCGACGGTATACTCCGATATAAGGTGTAATCTACTCGCTCGCTATGGAAATATTTATTCTCCAGCCTTTTGCATTTGCCTCATGGGTACAGGGAAACAGAGTTGTCACCTGTGCGCTTCGTACACGTGTTGGCTGGATCCCAGCTTGCCGTCCCCAAAGTTCTTCTCGCATAGCTCTATCAACCTTCTTGGCACTCTCAGTCCCGATGACGACTCCAAACATGTCCTGGATTGAGGCACAGACACAGACACAGTACGACCCCCGTCCTAACCCCCCCTACTACCAAGCAGACTACGCCGACGGGAGTGTACGTGAGGCGGATCATACGCCGTCTATGCGAACGGTCTACTCCGCCACTCCTCATCACAGTCACAACAGTAGCAGACAAACCTATACTTCTGGTTTGTACGGCCCCCGCCCACAACCTCCGCCTGTGGACCCTATACAGGGTCTCCCTACCCCCGCAATGGTACCTCGGACCATGATGGAGCTAGAAGACCCCTATGCCGAAACCATGGAGGTCGATCCTCCCATCGACCAAGACCCAATATATGAGTCAGAATTCGACGACGGGCATCGATCTCACGGCACTCGCAGGTTTGTGGGCGGCTTCATGAGATCGTTGAGGAAGATCCCGAGGGCGATGAAACGCGGCTTTCAACCAGATCGGCGAGGGGCGCAGACCTCTCCAAGTTTTGTGCATCATCATCAGTCTCCATATCAGTCTCATTATACCCCCGACAACTTGAACGCTGGGCCTCGGGAGCAGGCAGGAAATCCACCCTATGGCGTTGCCGTAGAGCACACAGAAGGCGATCTGCGCTACTCAGACGACCCGAATGTCACCCCGGCGCTCACCCCATCAGCTGGTCCATCGCGATCCATGTCTCATACCATTCGGGCCCCCCGCACCGAGTCACAGCCTACATACCAATCACTCACAAACCCAGCATCTCGGCATGTCTCACATCATGGTTCCTTGCACAACGCCCAGAGGTCCTCTCCCCCTCGCACCGTTCGCAATCCCGATCCTGCCACGTCCACGGAGGAAGGAAGCGACAGTAGGACCAATGGAAACTCACCACGGCCTTCGCAGTATCACGCGGAGCCAGAGCCTTCACCCCCTGGGACCTCTCGTATATCTCCACTCGATCCCGCTCGCCGGCCGACTGTCACAGTCCAGAGTCCCATCGGCAGTCCCATCTATGTCGAGCAACAGCTCGCAGACGACTACGCTGGCATGGATTCGCCCGTCGAGCCCCCTCCCGAACCGTCCGTTCCCTCCCAATTCGCGCGTGTAGGAAAGTTTTTCCGTGACCTGAACAGCCTCCCTTGGGTCTCCCCTAATGTCACCGTTGACTTCAACCCGGTAGACTCGGGACGTGGGCGCCATTCGCACCCCCGCGGCACCGGCAGGTCCTGGTACACCGGCCAGCTGCACGACCTAGACCTCCTCGGAGGCGGAGCTGGCGGTTCGAGCACGCGCAGACTCACTGCGCCGTCTGGCCACTCGCTCGCACATGCACAGGGCTCAAGCGCAACGCTTGCGCCTGGTCAAGGAGGCTCCGCGTCCAGTAGCGAAGGCGCGAGCACGCACCTCCCGGCGCCGCAAGTCGGGTTCGGGATCGGCCCCCCCGCCATCATCGTACCCCCCGTATGCCGTTCCCCAACTCGCGCTGCCGTCCCAGCCGCTCTACTTTTTCCCGGCGGCGTACCCCCAACCACCCCCACCGCGGGGCCCGGGCCCGAGCCCGAATTTGGCGGACCAGACATCGCCGCAGTCGAGTGGGAATTCGGATCCTGGGGTGCCACGGCAACCATATTTTTATGTCGTCGCGATGCCACCGGCTTATGTGGGGGGCGCGGTAGATCCCTCGCGACCAATGATGCCCTACGGCGTTCCGTATCCGCCCCCGGTCTGACGAGGGCAGACTTTCGGTTATTTTATTTTATATGACTTGTCTATGTAGCTAGCGAACTCGAACGCTCCTCCTGTAGCCCTATGTATCAAGCTGTGTACCGCTATGGAAGGAAAATTTTCAAGTTGCGCGTCGCGTAAAAACGGCTAAATGGCCTCATGGGTGGCTGCCCCTAGCCCAGACACTTGTCACCTCTTGTCACTCACTCTTCCTTCCACAATGCCCAGAGAAATCATAAATATCCAGGTAACACGGTTTATTGGTCTCGGGGATGTCGTCGCTGACACGCATCTCTGCTTAGACTGGCCAGGTAAATCATCTCGCGCGTTAACGGAACGGAAGTTCAACGTATCACAGGCCGGAAACCAAATCGGCGAGAACTTTTGGAAGATGCTCCTCGCTGAGCACGGTCTCGACCAGAGTGGGGTCTGTCGTCTTATCTTTCCTCATCCCAGTCGGCGACGTTTTGACTCACTGCTTGTGCTGGCAGGCGTACCACGGCACTGATCCGCTACAGCTCGCTCGTGTAAGCCTTTTTTCGTTCCGTCAATTTTCTTTTCCCCAAAACCTTTGGAGGGTGGGGGAGCAATAATGTTGACTTCTTCTTTGGTAAAGGTGGAAACGTACTTCTCCGAGGTCAACGCGGGATCGGTGGCGAAGTATGTCCCGCGCAGCGTTCAGATCGACCTCGAAGCGGGTGTGTGTGACCGAGTACGTATGCTGCACACACACGTTCGCTGCTTTGCTCATGGGACCCATTCAGATACGTTCCGGTCCTACTGGCGCGCTGTTCAAGCCGGACACGTTCATCGCTGGGGACGGTGGCGCGGGCAACAACTGGGCGAAAGGCTGTTCGTCCTCTTCCTTCCTGTTCTTCTCCGCTCATGCTTATGATGCGATGCAGTCTACACCGACGGCGAGTACTGAAAACTCCAACGCTTCTACTCTATCTTACTTTCCCCTCCTTTCAAGGTGCTGAGCTTGTGGATAATATCACGGTACCGTTCACTAAACCTTATCGGGTGTTCGTTTTCTCATTATTCCTATAGGATGTTTTAAGGAAGCAGAGCGAACCCTGCGATGCTCTTCAGGGATTTCAGATTATCCACTCTCTCGGAGGTGGTACCGGTGCTGGCCTAGGAAGTCTGCTTCTATCCAAACTGCGAGAAGTATGTTTTTTCGACCATTGTTTTTCCCATGTCCACACATGACTTTTCACGTGCAGGAATACCCCGATCGAATTCTGGCCACGTTTTCAATCTTGCCGTCGCCGAAGGTGTCCGAGACGGTCGTGGAAGTCAGTCATGTCACATATAATGGGTTGACGCACGATGACCAACGTTTTCTCCAGCCATACAACGCACTCCTTTCGGTACACCAGCTCGTAGAGAACAGTGATATGTCCATTTGCATCGACAACGAGGCGCTGTGCGAGGGTTTTTTCGAATTGTGTGATGCTTAAAATTTAACTGAAGCATGACCTCTAGGTATGACATTACCACCCGAGCTCTGAAGGTGAAAAGCCCGACGTTCGATGATCTCAACAGTGTGAGTGGGATACTCTGATCATATCTCAATATTGTCTGATGGTTCCGCTCGTATAGTTGGTCTCACAGGTGATGTGTGGAGTGAGCACCAGTCTTCGGTTCCCTGGTCAACTGAATGGGTCAGTCGTGATGATAACGCTTGGGGCTGTTTCACTGATCTTGCACACCAATGTAGCGACCTTCGAAAACTATCTCTGAACCTCATACCGTTCCCTCGGGTGAGTTTTTCTATGAATAGTCACTTTGCTCCTCAAGTTCATCCCTCTCCAAGCTACACTTCCTGGCGCCGAGTTATGCTCCGTTTTATGACCCCAAGGCGCAATCGTTCCACCGTATCTCGGTCCCCCGACTTGACTAGCGCGTACGTTCCATCGCATCGTCCAATAAGCATTTTTTCACAATCGTAACTAGCCTTTTCGATCGTAAAAACCTCCTGGTGGCATGTGATCCGCGCTTTGGGTGGGTGATGTTTCGTCGCCTCAAGCGATTTTCCACCTGAACTGGCGCATTCAGGCGATACCTAACCGCTGCGACCATTTTCCGTGGCAAAATTTCCTCCCGAGAAGTCTGTTCGTTCTTTGCGTGTCATACAGGCATTATCCGCTAACTCGTCGTCTCAGGCTGAAGTACGTGCAGTTTCTTGCGCCACGACGGAAGAGGCACTGATGCCGTGATTCACACAGTACACAGTACACCAGCTACAGCAAAAGAACTCTCATCTCTTTGTCGAGTAATTATGACCCTCATCGTTGGTGCTGGAGCGCGCACTAATGGTGCTTCTCAATAGTTGGATTCCGGACAACGTGTCGGTGACACTGTGCTCCGTGCCACCCGTGGGCCAGAAACAGTCGGCGACTTGCCTCGCTAACACCACAGCCATCCAGGAGTTATTCACTCGGAACCTGTCCCAAGTATGATTCCTACTAAGCTCATCATTGAGCTAGCTAAACCCTTTTCCGTGTTGCGCATGAATAGTTTACGGCGATGTATAAACGCAAGGCGTTCGTGCATTGGTACACAGAAGAAGGGATGGACACGATGGAGTTTTCCGAAGCAGAGAGTAACACACACGATCTAGTGTAAGCCTCTCACTTACTCTTTATCTGTTGGACGTCTCACCCACCAATTTCGGACACAGCAATGAGTACCAGCAGGTATGGCTTGCAATCAATTTGTTCCTGTCGACCTCTGACCACTCCTTATTTCTTATTTACAGTACCAAGAAGCCACCGCCGACACGGAGGATGTTGAATACGAACATGTCAGTGAAATTGACCAATCGGTTGGGGATGAAAGCTAGAAGGGCTTGGATACTTTTCTTTATGGTCCCCATTGTTCGCTTTCACGTTATCACGGTTGCGTTAGTTAGAACGCAAATAAATAAATAAATACAGTAATTGATTAGCCCCAACGATTTCTCCGACCCAACGACGACGACGATGACCGCCTTGACCGTCACTTCAGCTGGCAAGTCGTCCCTCTTGCGCGGCTTCCCGGTCACAATCACCCTCGACAAACCTGCGGAGGTCGCAAAATTCGCGGATGTGAAGGCCGCGTTGGCAGCAAGGTTCCCTCGGGTACGATCAACTTTGTCAGCCGTTCGTCGCTCTCACATCCACGTGCATAGCTCTACGTCGAACGACAAAAGATCACGCTCAAGGGCGATCCAAAAGCACTGGATGACGACGCCATTCTGGCAGCTACGGGTGTGCGCGGTGGAGATGAACTAGTGGTCAAGGACCTTGGCCCGCAAGTCAGCTGGAGGACGGTGTTCTTGACTGAATACGTGCGTTCTTCGTCCTCCATTCTCGCTCTTTTCTCTGACACACGCGTCGAACTAGGCCGGCCCACTCGTCATCCATCCGCTCTTGTACCATCTGCCCAATGTATTCTACCGGGGTCAGGTGCAGCACAGCCAGCTACAAAAGTATGTTGCCTTCAACTGATCGCCGACGGAGCTGACGGCGTCTTTGTAGGTATGTGTACGCGATGGCCGTCTTGCATTTCGCGAAACGCGAACTCGAGACATTGTTGTACGTGGAATTTCTACCATACATGTCTGTTGTTGTACTACCATTCCCTTCTAGCGTCCATCGGTTCTCGCATGCGACTATGCCCTTGAGGAACATCTTCAAAAAGTACGCGTCTGTCAACTTAAATGGTTCCCTGCCTAATATCTAGTTCAGCTCGTTCCACTACCATATTCTCTCAGGTACGAGCTCATTATATATACGCGGTTTCAAACCAATATTTCTCCAGGGTTTTTCCTCGCATATCCAATCTATGGCCCAACATACTCTGCCACCTCCCCTTACATCCGAGGCACGCTGCGATCTAGCCCGGAGTTCCTTTGGTCCTGTGCTGCTGTCTGGCTCGTGCGTACAATACCCTCACTTGTCGTTCGCTTGATGGTTATTTGACGTTGCAGTTCGCGGAACTCTCCAACCTGAGCACCCATCTGACCTTGCGCAACCTGCGTCCACCAGGCACGAGGAAGCGCGCGATCCCGCACGGCTACGGCTTTGGGCTCGTCTCGTGCCCAAACTACTTATTCGAAAGCGTCGCCTGGGCCGCCGTTGCCTACATGTCGGGTTCATGGGCCGGTGAGTCGCCAAACAAACCCCCTCTGGTTTGGAACCAGCCACTCACCAACTTGGGTCGCACGCAGCATGGCTGTTCTGGGCCGTGTCGACGGCTCAGATGACGAGCTGGGCCGCGAAGAAGCAGCGTGCGTATAAAAAGGAGTTTGGGAAGGATTACCCCCGTAAGAGGAAGGCCATGTTCCCGTTCATCTTTTGATTATAGTTGGCCATCTCTACAATCGATGTCTGATGGAAAGATGTTATTTTCCTTGCACAAACTCGATCCGTAGCCGTCGTACCCATTACGTCTTCTAACATGATGGATCGCGTTTGTTCTTCCACTCACTGAGCCCACGCGTCAATTCCTTTCAAAACGAATGGCAATACAAAAAGGGGCTTCCTGCGCAACTCTCAAAGTTCTTCCCGTCCACTGCGATAGGTTCAGTCGCCTTGGCCGAAGATATGAGAGCGCTTGTCTCGGTTGGAGGAACGAGTGCACTCAGCACATTAGATTTACACTTAATCAGAACAGCAAAGCCAGGAAGCCCTAGCTGGTGATCAAGGACAACAAGTACACAAGCTATCAGGTTGCCAGTCTACAATGCAAGTACACTGTTTGCCTATCATGCCAGCTGAATGTTGCGGACTCAACACCCGAATATGACAACCATGCCTGTCCCGTATCAGGGTTAGTCTGTAAGGTAGTAAATGAAAGACTCGCACACGTCTACTCTGTATTCGTTATCCCCAATCAACCACGCCCGATCCCAAGTAATTCCGGAGTGCCTGAATCGTGCCCTTGCTCGCAAGACAATCCCGCAATGTAAGCCGGATCGGTTCTCCAGCCAACGCACGCCTGCGACGGGCCAACAGCACACGCACCAGCGAGTCGATATCCGTGTTATCCAGGTCGATGCCCTCGAGCGACACCCCGTGGAGCGCGGGGAGGACTCCGTGCATCGCCACGATGGCGAGCAGCCCCCGGACGGCCTCGTCACGCGCCTTTTCGTGGGATTCAGCAAAAGGTTGAGGACGAGACCGGCCGTCGGCGGCGCGCAGACTCGGATGCGGAGGATCGTCCCGCATGCCCAACGTGTGGACACGCCGCAACGCGGCGGCGGGAAAGGCGGAGAGCAATGCGGAGAATAGGTCGGCAGATGCGTCACCCCATGCCAAGGACAGCTGTAGCTGAGGCAATGCTGGAATGGGGCGTGAGGCGCCGGGTAAGTCGGATACGGGATCGCGAAGCGTGAGTGTCCGTTTATAGGTGCTGCTTGGCGTGGTGATTTCGAGGAGAGGAAATGAGTAGCCCGCCCCGAGCGCACGTTCGAAGTGCGCAGAAAGGACTGCTGACAATGTCGAGGTGATTATGTGAAGAAGCACAGCATCGTCGAGCGGCTCGTCTATATCTGCATAGTCTGTACATGTGATGGAGAGCGAGGTCGATGGGGAGGTCAGGATACCCTTTATGAGGAATGCGACGATACCAGATGTATTTGTGATTGCAAAGTGCTGTAACTGCTGGAGGTGTACGACGTTGGACGAATTGCGAGGGGGGGCGTCATGGAATGGGGCGTTTTCTAAAATCAGTCTACGAAGATGTGGGAGACGGCTGAGAACCTCTAACAGACTGTCTGCCTGACAGTTCTCAAGGTGGAGAAATACCAAAGGTGCATGGAAGAGAACATTAGAAGGGCGAACGTCACAATAGGCAAGAGTGAGAGAGCGTAATGCGACGACGGCGTTATGACAGCGGGGGAAGTTGTCGTCGGAGAGTAAAACGAGGCTACGCGCCATGGTTCCATCGACGCTCAACGTCTCGAGCTTCGGAGCAGGGGATCCACTGAGGAGGTTTAGTGCCTCCATCCGCAATTCCAGGTTCGTAGCTGCCGAGATCCGGAGGTGGACCTCCTGAGCCCGTGCAACCGCACGGAGGGCGGAGAGTGCCGCGCGCCGATACCACTCCGGTTGTGTAGTCGAACAGTCGACGCGGAAAGAGATGGGGCGCGGGTAGGAGCGCTCCAACGACACCTCTGCCCAGTACGCAGACGTTTGGAGCGGGATATACGCCCAGAAATCCTTGAAGTTGGCCACTATCGCTCGCCAATGGCGGCAGACTTGTGCGATGGACATCCAGG
The DNA here is from genome assembly GCA_021527035.1 of Lactarius vividus. Taxonomy (NCBI): domain Eukaryota; kingdom Fungi; phylum Basidiomycota; class Agaricomycetes; order Russulales; family Russulaceae; genus Lactarius; species Lactarius vividus. The sequence goes on along the minus strand of JAKELG010000078.1, from coordinate 48,378 downwards.
TGGGCCGTGGCCGCACACCAGCAGCGTGCGCCCGGAGGGACTCCTCGAACTCCATGCGTGGGACGTGAGTGAATATTTCCATGAGGAGCTCCGCCGGTACACGCGAGATTGGGGAAGCCACGGCCACTGGGGGGGCATCTGGTGCTGGCCTTGGTGGCGACTCCGAGGGCGGTGGCCGCTGCGGCTCGGGAGGGGAATGTGGATGAAATTTTGCCTTGACGCGTCGCATAGTATGCGTTAGGCGCCGAAAAGATAGGCGTGCCGAGCCAGACACCCTGTCACCAACGTTTGAGTGCGTTGAGTAATGGAATCGATCGTGGTCAGCATGCGTTCATCGTCAAAGTTGGCTGACCAGAAGCTCACATCATGCACGGCTCAGAAATAATCTAGGACTGTATATAATGGCACCCAAGTAGACGGGGCTTATAAGGAAAAGGAGTTGTGGTAGCACACCACGGGACCGAGTCACGATTCTTAGATATGAGGATGGTAAAAGAGTCGAGTCAAGCTGAGCACTTTATAACGGCAGGGCCAACAACACTCTGCGGCAATCGACACTCTCGGCGGCCCGACTTGGCATCACTGGTGCACACATTGGTTGCTTCTCAATACTCGGTACAGATACATCAGCCGGGTCCCGGGTCTCAAAATGTCCCGGGATCCTCCTAATCAAGCGCGAGTTGTGCACGAACAACACCGGGAGTGATGGTGCGTGGCGCCGTGGTACTGACGGAACCAGGAGCACCACCAAATAACGAGGACATTATGTCACCGAACGGGTTTGCATTCGCCGTGCGCGGGGGCTGAAGATCAAAATACAGCGTCCCCAATTCATCCAACACCTACGAATTTCGTGTCAATATCAATCGAATAGGTGAACGTGCCAATATCACGAACCTCCCGAATCTCCGGTTGGGTGAGCAAAGCGGATCGGGACTGATAGGTTCCACAGAGACGTATCCAGGCTTCCCTTGCAGTCCTGTTCTGCGAACCCGCGGCACGTTGCACAGAGCGCACGGCAAGTTGCGCAAAGTTTAATAACGAGTCAGGAGTAAAGGTAATCTCGTCGCCGGTGGAGCCGATAGGAAGGGCCGTCCCAGAGGAAGAAACATAGGAAATGAAGGCGCCAAGGAATGTGCGTGCGGCAAGAATGTTTCCATTGAGCAGATACCTACAAAATAATGAATCGTGATAGTGGTGTATGTAAATGGGCGGCGTACGGGAGGACGGCACGTAGCGCGAAGGTTCCTGCATGGGACTCCAGGGAGTTGCTCGCCTTGGCCCAATCGAAGTACACTTGAGCGAGCAAGCGTGCGCTATCACGAGTACCAGAGGCAAGGAGATGGGCTTCGGCGCCGACAAAGTCACTTTCTGGTTATGAATCGTTATCGTGGTGTGTCATATCATAAGCGCTTCGATCTACCTTTGTGCAAGAGATCGCCGATATAGTGTTGCAGGGCAGGATCCCCGGCAGGATATCCACCTCGTTTCGCGGACCACCTGTAAGAGCTTAGAATCCAATCGCAAGAAAACTGGAAACTAGAAAAACGGACGCAACGGATCTGTCGATGATGCTTTTCCGCCAGGCACCGGAGGGGCCCACCAGCGCAATGAGTTGTGTTATCCGGCCTGGACAAAAGTCAGAGTCAGATAGTATAGGACTCTTGCTGCTTGGATCTACACACCCCTGCTCACATCGCCAACCGGTTCGTTTGCACGCTCATATGACTCGAGAAGTAATAGCGTAAGGTCAGTACCAGAACCTTGGTTTCCGGCCTTTAAGAGTTCGCGTGCAGATTGGAAGAGAACATCGATTGTGATTGCATGAGCGCCAGACTTTGTGTATCGCGCAGCAAATGTACGCGCTTTTTGATGGGCTTCGTAAGGTTGACCAGCTGCGACGAGTGGAAGGATGGCCTCTAGAGCTCTGGAAGAAGAGGTTGGACCTGTGCTCGACATATTTCAGGATAACGAACGATAACTCACTAGCACTAGGAATCGCAGGCAGGGGTTTTAAATAATAAATTACATAATTATTCAATAACCCGAAATTGATGTGCTGCTTTGCACACTGACACTGGCACCGTGACTGGCACATGTCCTCAATACGTGGTGCCCCGTCCGCGCTCTTTGCGGTGGGCCTACCTTTCCCCGCACCGGAGCCACGTTGTACAAAAGACCCTCTACCTTGGCCCCCTCCCTCACCCTTTCCGACAGTCTCTCGTGTATCCCACAATAACTTGCAATGCAGTCTGGCGCTCGTGTTAGTGACGACTTGATGTGCCGTGGACGGTTTCTACGACGTGAGTGGAAGCGGTATAAGCCTGTCAGTGTTTTTTGGAGCTATCCTGCGTGTATACCGCTTGACATCGATCTCGCACTTATCTACATAGCATCTAGCGAAATCGACTTCCTTGCCAGAGCTAGACTTGGTCCCCGCGAACCGCCCCCTGTTTACCTGTGAGCGCTGTGGTTTCTCAAACGTGTATATTCCCTTGTGCCTTTGGTGTACGTGGACATCTCCCGATGCAACGTCGGCGTTCAAGGCCGCGACTCCACGTCGTAGCCGGCGCATCAGCAGCCCCAGCAACGCTCTTCGGAAACCTGACGCATGCAGTTTAAGGCGCGAAGATCGACAGATCCAAGCACCACCGATGACCCTCTCTGGTCCGAAAGCTAGTTTTAGGCCGCCTGTTACTACCGATGCTCTCGATAACCCTGCGAAACCGGCACCTGCCGGTGTCCAACAATCTGACCAGAACGGGGTCGTTAATGCAACTGGAGGGGCCCTCCGTAGCTCGAATGCTGATCATCCACGGAAGTCCAGCGCACTGCGGATCCGTCGTGGGTTACCAGCTGCAACTGTCGTCGTTCCAACTCGGTATCCAATTATGACCACGACCATCGTCTCCTCGGGCACTCCCCATACTGCACCAGTCTCGGGGGGTGTCAAGCACGCGCCACACCCCTTTTCACTCCCTCCACTCCTCACTCCACCCACCCGCACGTTGCGCAGGAAGCACCATATGACTTTTCCAGGCGAAAAATCTAAGCGTTCCCTGCGATCGCGGGTGCTTGATGTGCCGCCACCACTGCCCACTCCTGTTTCGCCCGTGCGTCTTGGTCACCCGAGTCGACCGTACTATACTGCTATTCGTCCTCATTTCAACAATGGGGTAACTGTTTCGCGCCCCGATACACCAACAACTCCGAGCTCCGCTCCGAGTCCTGTCACGCCGGCGGAGAAAGGACAATCGCTATCATCGTCGCCGCAAGGACGGCCCAGTTTCGAATTTACACGCCCGCGTAGGTCAACGACATCTGGATGGTCGTTGAGCGGGGAAATAGAATTGCGCATCGCACTCTCGCAACGAAGAGAAGAGGAGGAAGGGGGCTCGGAGAAACGAGGGAGTATTGCGCGCGGGGTACGGAAGTTAGGCGCCGGTCTCCGCAATCTCGTGCTCCGCCGCGGTTAGAATCGGTAACGTATTTGACGAGGTTTTATGATCTTTATGATATCCATGACGCATACGATATACGATACCCATTTGAACTTATCACGCAGCTAGTCTGCCCAGACGCGAGCTGTGTAATGTAGCGTACTTAGGGCAGGCTCTTACGCTTCAAACCATAGGCTAGCGTTTTCAATAAACCGACTAGACATTGCGTCTGCGTTCCAGGTATCCCTCTCGCGCCCATGGGTACAACATCCCTACACCAAAGTTTCGAGGTATATCACAAAGACACAGCGCAACGTGGGCGTAACAGAGGGCACTTAGCCCCCCACAGTGACACGAACCCCAAGGCGCAACTTGATAGATATATTTGTTATTGCCCACTGAAGGCTGGAAATTTGTTAAGACCCGCGGAGATATAAGTTATTTCAGAAACGAAACAAGGTACTCATGTAATCTAGGTTGGCATAATGCCTTCGGAGGACCGTGCGGGGTCTGCTGTTATATTGGTTGGGGCTGACGGCCGCAATTTGGGGGGACATGACATTGGCAAGTGATAACGAGATGGGGTGAGAAAGTGGTGACGGGTGAAAGGGTGGCTGAAGCCGGGAGGGATTTGGGGCCACAATACACAGTTTAGATCGAGCGCGCGGGAGGATCCGAGGACAATTGCGGGGCCTTAGGGAGTACGTGACTGAGAACTGGGTCAATGGGTGCCGATGGAATATCAGAGGTGGAGTGGGTAATCATTCCGGCGGATACGTCAGTTCTTCCTCAACAGTGGCCAGATCCGAGGAAGGGGTGGGAATGTGGTGACACCAAATTCCTAGACCAGATGTGGAGATCACCAGAACAAGGAAGTCAGCGGTCGTTAACTGGTAGGGGTGAATATAATTTGAACAAGAACGAGTCGTATTCTGTAAGCGTTGCTATGAGTTGCGGGGAAGAAATCACAGGACGGGGATTGGCAAACAGGTGGCTAGTGGGGGGGATAACTCGGTGGGGAACTACGACAAGGTGGGAGCTGCTTCAATGGCAACGGCATCTTGAGCATGTGACGTAAGGTGCAGGCGATAGTTCGAGGATAGAGGATAGGAGGAAAACAAAAGCAAATTCCCGTTCGTCAGCGTCGGGATCGGTAGAGATGACTGTTGGCATTGAGGCCTTGAGGCAGGAATGATTTATAAAGCGATGTAAGCATTGGGATCGAATGGTGACCACAGGCGGTCATCGCCATCCAAACGATCTGGTTCCACGGGTCGTAGAAGTCATACTGTACCGTAGGGAGGATAATTTTTAAAGTCAAACTTAGACACTAATATTGAAGCAGTTCCGATCCAAAGGGTCATGAATGATGTCTCGAAGGATGCGGGTACAGATGATGCCTCGAAACTAGGACGGTGAAGAGCACGAAGTAGTCACTGGTTCTCTGCAATTAGCCGAGTAGTCCATATGGATGAGATGACTACGACATGATGGAAGACCCGTTGAGTTCGTTGATCGCCTCTCTAGCAAGCCACGACCTACCATACCAGTTGAAGACTAACGAACCGTTTGAGAATTACATAATCCATCGGCTCGCTTTTTCCATTTGCCCCCGTCATTGACACGTTCGTACACTCTCCTTCGTCTTTTGTAGACTACCGACGACGCTCGTTTCGACTTTCAACCTCGCCCAAAAGTTTCCAATCTAAAGACACTCTTTTTTTGAAAAAAAAAAATCAAAACAAAAAAAACTATCGCTTTCCTGTTTGAATGATACCATCTTACAATCATGAACGTCCGGAAAATAGTCGAATCTTATGAGCAAGAATTATCTTCCACACCTATACTACCTTCCCCGAGTCCAGGGTCCCTTGGTCCGCGGCCACGCCAGCCGGCATCGCACAATACCTCATTCTTCGTAGCTGGCAACCAACGGTCGATGCGCCCTCAGCGGCCACCCAGCCTCAAGTTAATTGGAGAGGAAGGGCCTGCAGTCGTGTTGAAAGTCTGTGGGATGCTCTCCGTTACGTGAATTTCCGCTCATTACAGTCTATAGGAGTGGACCAACGAACCTCAGATCGAGCCAAGACCGAATGGCACTCGTCTCTCTGTTCTGCTGTGCGTTCATTATCCCTATGTCCAAGTGGCGAGCTTACACGTGCCCACAGAACCTCGGATACCAGTCACACATTCGGGTACCCTTCCATCGTCTCTGCCAAACCACTGCGTGTTTCATCCACCCTCGAGTCTCCTGATACTTCCTTGATTCTCCCCCCATCCCCATCCGCTCCAAACTCTGGCCTTCCCTCACGCCTTACTCTGCAGCGACGTGCCAATCTCCGAATACGTCGACAACAGCAGTATTCACGTGTCGAATCTGCCCTCGCGACCTCTCTGAGGCGACCCGCAGAGTATGAGCGACTTTTTCCACCGAAACCCTCATCCCAATATGCCGTAAGGCAGCTTGAGATTCGCGTTAATGACGCCAAGGCACGCCTTGCGGAGGTGCGCGAGCTTATTCTGGATGAAGCTACCGATGAAGCTACACACCAGGCACTACTCCGCACCCGGTGGATGGCGGAGCGCTGGATCGCTACGACGGAGGCAGAGCTCTCTCGTGCGGGCCCTCCGGTGGGTAATTCAGTTCCGTTAGATGCCGTCCAGCCCCCCGTGCGGAAAACTCGGCGGGATGCCAACTTGGCATATTTCTTTGCGCATTCCCCTACACGGACAACTGCTTTTCCCACCCAACACAAGGCTCCAAGTCCCCCTGATCATCATCCTCGACTGATTTCCAAGCGCGATGTTGAGCCCCCACAATTGCGAACCTGGCCTCTGACGTCTACTCTCCGGGAGCCGATCAAGTTGAAAACCTTCCCTTCAACTCCGTACGACGTCCGCCCGCAGTCTTCTAGCCCAACGCTTCCTCCACCCAGTCCTCTCGTATTCAGGCAACAACAGCGACGCCCAGACAAACTTGACCTTGGTCCGCCCGAATATGAACCATCTTTACCTACCGACACAACGGCCTCGCTAGACACTCCTCTGGACGACTCTTCACTTTACTCATGGCCGGGTTTTGCCGACATTTATGTCCCACCCCATCTGTCCGATGAGGAGCTTCTTGCCGTACTGAGCGCTGACATGAAAGAAGAGCCGATGCCAGCATACGTCGCATGCCTTCTCGATCAATTGGAGGCCATTGGCGAGGGCGTGAGCCTGCCTGGCTTATCACGGAAGGGGTCCACGACATCATCAGCATTCGAGTTCATCTCGCGACCGTCCATTGAAGTCTATGAGTATCCAGTCCTCCCGCGCTCACGTCTACTCGTTCGTCGGAGTATGCGCTTCCGCACCCCTCAGACTGGATTGAGGATTCTTTCTGGGCTTCGTCCGGTGCGCGAAGATCCCAGACCCGAAACGTCACCACGTAGCCCAGTGAGCCTCAATCAGACAACTCGATCCAGTGTACTCGCCAAGGTGAGGCGGAGTATGACGGTGCGAGGGTGCGAGTGAGTTTAATAACTTTAACTTTATATCTATGGATCTTGGAACGTTAGTATCTACTATTGCGATATACTTTGTTTTCTCTCTCGTTTTGTGGCTTCATCTGTATCTTTTTTTGTTCGTTCTTGCAATCATTACGAGCCAGCACTGCGTCTTGTCAAACATTCTTTTTTCTGCCCACTAAAGCCTTTGAAAGATCCCGGCCATGCGTTCCGAAAGAGACAGTGTCTCGAGCTGTTAGACCTGCAGGTAGACTCAAATGCTGGCTTGCAATTTAAACGATGCTGGGTGGAAGCGCAGAAAATTAGGAGCATCAGTGGAAAAACTCCAACTACTACATGACGGACTCTGATTCAGACACACACGCCATCATGAAATGGTCGTGCGCCGCATACGCTGCATTGTGATGGTAGCTCTACATTCTAACATAGCTTCTTCGCGCTCAGCAGCAGCCCGGGATTCTCTGGGTGCCACGCGTCCCGTCCTAGTCGCATGGCATTTCGTTATAGATCTCTGGCCTTGCTCACCGTGCATCTCGCACTGCAACTTCTGCCACCCAAGCACGTCCCTATGATCTTGCATACCGACCCCTCTGGGCGCTACAATTTTCTACGGTTTCAGCATCCGAGCACCTGCGAAACCTCCCCTTGGTGCGGCCCAATGCCGGAGTCACCGGAAGCATGTAGATGACTAACGCCCCTTGTTTCTCCTTAAACATTATGATGATGATTCACTGCAGGTCATACGTCTCATGAGGAGTCTCCCACTCTAGTCACAGTTTCGCAACTTCCACCGCGCTATACGTATCATACGGCTATCGAGGCACGGTGCATACATCAGACAACTTGAATCTGGCTACACGCAATAGATGAAGGATGCATTACACGACATCGTATCGGCCACACGAAGGATGAGGAGGATGATCTCCCACGCGGTCGGCTTCTAGATAGCTCCGTACACCTACGATGGCCATATGAACGATGAGGGTGGCTGTGGTGAAAGCACGGTGGCCGCCACGCTGCTTGCGCTATTCACCGAAGCGGAGTCCAGAATGCCCTTGTCGTTGCGCAAGGCAGCCTCTACGATACCCTCGCATCCGGCAGCGGTACATGGTGTACATGGGGAAGTCGGTGGTGGTGGGAAACCACCGGGAGAAGTGGAAGTTGGCATTAAGGAATAATATTCTTCCCAAGACGGTGCAGCAGGCAGTATATTTTCGAGAACCGGATTATGAGAGGGTAAAGATACGAAGTCGGGTGAATTGGAATAAGTCTGAGGGTATGCATTGTACTCAAGGGAAACGGCGCTGGGAGGGGAAGTTGGAGGACGAGGAGGGAGAGATGCCGAAGTTTCAGGCCGTTCAGGGACGGGAGGTGGCACAGATCTGGCAGAGTGGTCGACTCCTCTCCGTGCAGAAGCTGGGTCCGGTGAAGTGGTAGAAACATGTTAGCTTTTAGTAGTGGTTTGGTGAGCAGGGTGAAATGATATTGGAACAATGTCCTTATCGTGGAGCGACGGTGCATCTGTGGGATTTCCGTCAAGAGAAAGTAGAGTTGTATGGACGAGGGAGGAATACCGAGGGCGTTGTCAATGTTGACAGGAACTAGTGCATTGTAACCACGCATGACAGAGTAAGCAGGTGTTTTGGAGGCTTCTGAGGCATCGTGGGTGAGAGGTGTCGAGTCCGGATGATGGCTAGGGACGTTGCGCAATGAATACGAAGATGGCCGCCACAGAATCTGGTCGTGATCGCGAATGGAGATGGATAATCGTGTTGGGTAGAATCGATATCTCCGTGTAGAGCTGTGTAAACGTGACGAATAGGTCTGAGGACATACCACGCGATCCACCGGTCGTCGTCGGTCTGCGCCTTGAGAACGATTTGATTCCAAAGTGTACAGAACTCGTGCTGCAGTTCAAGTGTCGTATCTTGTATCTTGAATGTTGAAGTAGCTTCTAGAACATTCGAGAACTCGTCCCGCAGCCAGGGCTGATTCCAGGAAAGGCTAAACTGCTGGCGAAATATGTGAATCAAGATGGCAAGTGACACGCTGTCGCCATTTGCAGCGTGGTCTCGGAGGATAGTTTCTGGGACACCTAGTTCATTAGAGGCAAGAGTAAACCAAGAGTCGTCGCGCATTTGTGCCTTCGCTAGAATATAGGCGACCGTAGCTTGTGCAATCAAACTAGTGTTTTCGCCACTGTTATCGCCCCAGCCCCTCACAATCTGCAAAACTTGTGCCGGGTCGATGGCCTTCGCCAGATGATGGCTCGCCGGTGTTTGACGGGCAAAGGAAGCAAATCGGATGAGAAAGTGCGGTCCAACAATCCCATCAGTGCTGTTGGCAGTTTCCACCTTTGCCCGTAAGTAAGACCGGGTAGCGGATTGTGGACTACTTTTGAGCTGCAGAAGCCGGGTAAGCCAGAGAAAAAGCGCTCCAGTTGGTGGTCCTCGTCCAAACAGTTGAATGTCCACAGAAATGCGCGAGTATCAATGTCCGGTCACCGGTAATTCAGAGCAGCTTTCTCGGCTGTCTTTTGCATGCCCTGAACGAGCAGTCTGTGATAACTTTTCTCCAACTGACGAAAGCGACGATGTGTTCTGCCACTAAAATAGCCCAAGAGAGTGACTATTCGAATAACCTGAAAGGTGACAAATGATATTCCAGTGACAATATGCCACGCCAGCAATGAGAATGAGGTATGGTATGGGCTGTCGTGACGGAGGACGGGCACCAACGTGATACATCCATACAGGGCTGTGCAAACGCCGACCCATGATAGAACCAATTTGAAAATCGTGAGGTCAATGTTGCATAGGAATGAAGCCAGGCCCGCAAAGAACAAGAACAAGGAAGCGTGTAGCAGTGTAGGCAATGCTTCAACCACCCATGGAAGTAAAAATCTCTCGACTCCTTCAAAAAAGAATGCACGAATTCGCGCTCGCTTATGCAGACTGTAGCGCGGCTGAGTGACCTTGAGGTATCTTCGTGCCCACTGCCGTAGCAACGTAGCGAGCAGAGCACTGGTAAGACTGATCACTAAGCTCATGAACCAAAGTGAGTTCACCTAGACTGCATAGCTCGGTGGAGAGAATGTGGGTGGGGAAGAAGGAAGGAAAGTATTTGTTTGATTTGGGTCGGCAATAGCCTGATAGATATTTGCAAGGTAGAAGTTGGAGGTATCCTGTGGATTGGGTCGAATGTCCTGGATGGACACTGAGATCAACGACGCAACGGCAGCTGAGAATAAACCGGTCTATGACTGATGAGTGAAGCACAGGATTAGAGGATGGAGACGCACAAATATGAGGATCCCATCAGCGTCTGCTTTCCAATTTTCGACCATCTTCTTGTCCTCCTCTGAAGCCATCTCCGAATACATCGAGAAAATAAGCCCGGAGCCATCGACAAATTTAGCATCGACAAAGTTGGGAACTCCCTGTGATACTTGATTCGGCACCGACTGGGGTGGATACGGGTAGTCACCGCGGTCACCTATGGAGGCGGCGGTGGCAGGTGAGAACAGTGTCAGGTGGACAGGGGGAGGTAACTGTACCAATTTCTGTTTCGGGTAAATCGATAGGTTCGTGAATAATTCGGGGAATTGAAGATGATGGGGTGGGTTAAGGAGCGTAACAAAGTGGTGACTCTTGGGCTCATAGCGCTCCTCGATGTTGGTGGCGTGCGGTTCCGGGAAATCCGGGCCGTCCTGGTACTGCTGTCATCATTTGGACATACGTATTCTCTTCTGCCCAAAGGATGTCCACCTCGGTTCACGCAGCGGCGCAGAATAGTGTGTCTATTGCGTTAGGTTCCACTCACTTCTTTTGGACGATCTGATCCTGCATCCAGATCAGCTCTCCCTATTACGGTCTCTGGTGTCGGAGGATGCAACCTCTGTTAACGCTGTAGACGCCGTACGTGCCCGACATTGCCCATGGCAAAACGGATCCATTTAATTTTCTGAAAAAATATACGCACACAGGACAGTCGTACGCCATTACACTGGGCTGCATCAGGAGGCCATCTGGATGTCGTCGCATACTTGTTAGCGAATGGTGCAGGGGTTGACAAGACAGATGATAGCGGATGGACCGCGCTACATATAGCGGGTAGGTGCACAGGATCGTCATATCTGTTACTATGTATCGAGTGCTCTGTCTCCTATTTCTAGTCAGCTCTGGTCATGAGGAGGTTGTGCGGGAGCTGGTGGGTGCGGGGGCAGACGTGAATAGGAAGAACGATAAGGGAATCACTCCCCTGTTCGTGTTCCTAGTCTCTCATATCTTGTATTACACTGATTTCGGGATCTACAGACACTACGCAGCGTCAAAATCGCGCATCGAGGTGACTATCCGTCCTTTGATTCTCGTGACGCAGCCGTCCTGTATTAAATTCTCTATTATGAAGATCGGTCGCTTCTTAATCTCTCGCGGGGCAGACGTACGTGCCATAGACCAGTGTCCTGTCTCGCTGGGGCTGACTCAACCGTCTTGCGCAGATCAATGCCCGAGATAAAGCAAACCAGCACCCTTTGTCAGTTCCTATATTGAGACGAAAGCAATTGACACTGAGTCGGCAATTTGCATCTGCCACAGACACCGCGCGGCTACGACAGGTTCAACGGGATTTGTCACGCTCTTACTTCATCCGCCGGAAGGTTGTCAGAAGACCCGTCTCAATACTGGCGATCGCATTGGTACTTTTTTTTGGTGTACAATGGTCTCATGGCTAAAGAACGATCGAACAAAGGTAATACTCCGTTGCACCTCGCCATGGAATCTGCGCATGGCGAGACAGCCGCCTTACTCATTGAAGCTGGTGCCGACAGATCGCGTGTAAGGGCTAGGCTTCGCGTTTGTTGTATTTGCTTTACGGCTGATGTACTCATAGGTGAACATGGACGAGCAGACAGCCGAACAGCTCGACGGTGTCGGGGGCGTAGAGCAGCGAAGGGCACGTGCGTACGTGATGGATCGGTGTGGGCCGCAGCCGTAAAGGCGGTCGAGAAAGTGCGCGCGGGCCACGCGCTGAGCTGAACACACTTCCCACGTACTGTACGACGAACCGAAGAACGACAAAGGGGAAGCGCCCGTGGGAAGAGACTTACGTAACCAATGTTGGTTGGCTCAGCGCGGGGGGGATAGCTTCTTCCTTACCACCAGTGTCCTCTCTCTGTCTCGACTCACTCTGTAATCACCTGCAACGTGTCAAGTAGAAACTGTTATTGTACCTATATCCCTATTGTAAGCTGTTTTTGTTTGTCTCGCGTGCTGACGTCGTGGGGCGGATGCTCGCGTCGGGGACATGTATCTGACTTGTCGTTGTTTTCATTTCCTTGTGTACGTGGTGGATAGAACATTGTCTTTCCAAACCATACCTCCTGTCATCTCCATCGAATTTCACAAAAAAAACTTCATTCATTCACCACTGTTTTGAGATCTTCTGAGCTCCTCAAACGATGGCTGATGACGATTTCGACCTCTACGGCGAAGACGACGGTTTCGTCAATCCCCAAGTTCAGGTAGGCTTACCCACCTTTTTGTTCTCCCAAACCTCCTGTTTTGTTGATCTCAAGAAGCCTGCGGAGGCTGAGTTGGAAGCCGTGCAGACAGATCTGGAGCCTTTCGACCCAAAGGTGGGTGAGAAGCGACCCCGTGAAGACGACGAGTCGGACCCCCACGCGGCTCTCGTGCAAAGTCCCCCTTCCCGACAAGAGCCCCCAATAGGTCCACGGAATCCCTCCGGCCCTGTGGTTGGTAGTGGCGCACCAAACGGGGCCATGCAGTCCAACAGTGCAATAAGCCAGGGCCAGATGGAGGACGGATATGACTCATTATATATAGGGGATCTGCAGTGGGTGTGTAGCTAACATTTTTACCGGGGTGTAGATGCTGATTATATCATCTTTGTTTAGTGGACAACGGACGAGGATTTACGGAAGGTGGCCATCGGTGTCGGCGTGTCTATTGACCACAAAGACGTCACGTTTTCGGAACACAAGGTTAATGGCAAAAGCAAGGGGTACGTATACTGGTGTCGCTTGTCCTCACCTGGGGTCATATGTACGCACGCAGTATCGCATATATCGAATGTGGGTCCACTGCGAATGCCGTTGCTATGAAAGAGTGGTTCGACAACAAGTACGTCCATCTTTGCTTTGACTATTACCACACTCATCTATGTTCGGTAGTGATTTCCAAAATCGGCGAGCGACCGCAAATCTTACGAGCTCATCTCAAGGGAACCCTTTCCGAACACTTCCAAAGGGTCAGTCCCCACATACGCTTGGGTAGATCCTCCTTATTCTCTGTTAACGATCTTTAGAGCCGCCTCCACGCCAGCAGCAAACTGCTACTCAGGGCCAGCAGGGTGGTGTCGCCCGCGGAGGTGCATTGCCGTTCCGAGGTGGCCGCGTCGCACCGGTCAATAACATGGTGGGCCGTGGTGGCATGGTCGGCGGCATGGGCGCCTTGCAGAACAATATGATGTCCAGTGGCGGTGGGTTCCACAACGGGTTCGTTGGGCGTGGGGGCATGATTCCGCAGGGTCCGCGCGGTTTTATGCGCGGAGGGATGATGGGCGGCGGCATGGGTATGGGGTTCTAGCTTTTTTGTTCTCTCTGTTCCAGTCTTTCATTCCAGTTCCTTTTTTTTTTTTGCTGTCCTTCTCCCTCATTCTTTATTCTGAGTTTCTAGATGGTGTGTGTATGCTTACGTATGAATTGTTTTCCTATGCAGGGATGGGCATGATGCCGGGGATGGGGCGTGGTGCGTTCAATAGCATGGCTGGAATAGGCGGTGGATTCGGTATGCCAGGTCACTTCAACCCAGCGTTTATGCAAGGCGGCGGGGTTCCTGCAACTGTCGGTGGACAAGGGCCCTTCCCTCCAGACGGTCCACGAAAGCGTTACCGCGTTGACGAAAGTGGATAGATGGAGGAACTCTTTGTCATTCATATCACAATACGGCCTTTTTTATATTAAGATCCATTGATTAGCGAGAGGTTAGGAGGACAGTCAACTGGTATTGATATGCATATCTATCCGAGTTACAGTGTAAATGAGGACGGGTGTGAATTCATTCACCTCTATAACCGGTACGGTATGACACGTATGGATGAGTGAGAGACTCATCTGTAAAAATGAAGGCTGTTAGATAGTGGTTTCCTGTCCTGTCCCAGCCTCAAAGACAGCCATTTGACCCAGCTCCTGGGGGCTGTAGGCCCAAAACTACCTTATAGAAATATATTATGGTTTGACACTGGAATGGGATGGAGCAAGGGAGTGAGTGTCCTCTGTGAGGAAGCTCTGCCCCTTTTTGATAGGGCTGATCCATACTTTACAGACTAAGTAAGCTACTTCACATGTGTTACATTTCTGTTTGTGGACTGCCTGGCCCAGTTGTGGACTCTGATGTATTCACAATGACTCAGTATGTTAGCAGTAATAGTCATGGACTTGTAGCATCAGTCAGCGGTTGTGCCTTGATGACTGATTCCTGTTATGGTGTATGTGTTGTTGAGATGCAACTGATTCAAGTCACATGTCTCATGGGATATGATTGAGTCATTCCCTGCCTTATACAGTATCTGACCCTTATGGTTAGATTTGGACTTCCAGACTCATATGGACCGGTTATTGTTTATCCTTATTGTTTAGATCCTTATTAGGTTCTTATTGTTCTTATTGTTAAGATACCAGCTTTAACCACTTTAGGCGGGTTTATTGTTCTTTGCCCTCCAATGGCATTTCTCCCTCTGGCGCACAGACCAGGTGTATTTTGTTTGAGTCACCAGTGTGCACAGACCATTATTAGCTAAGCATCCTGTATATAAGGTCTGCTGTTTTTGCCCATACACTTCAGAGTTTTCTTCTCCTCTGAAGTGTAAGTCCCTTTACTACTAAGCCTCTCTACCTTACACTGACACTAGTATAGTTACTTGTTTGTCTTAGGTGTGTAGCGCTGCTATAAGAGTTTTCTTCTCCTCTGAAGTTTACTTGTTTGTCTTAGCATCTTGCTATCTTTATCTTGCTGTTAGTGCTGCCAGCTCAACACATGTACAATATTACAATACAATGACTGATTCCTAGGATTGTTGTAGTAGGGTTTGCTCTACTTATGCCATTGGCTAGGATAGGTTTCTAGTGGAGCTTGGAATAGCTCCCTTATATGTATATAAGTTCTCTGTAGCACAACCAGGATCCCCATCTTGGTCTTCTTCAATTACCACTCTTCACTCGTCTTCTACACAAGGGCCTAGGGTCCCTTAGTGAACTATTACCAGCATATCCCCTGTAAGACCACAGGGATCCCCGTGTACCTCTCATCTCATTCCACATGTTGGATGGTGACTTACCTGGCTGATACTTCATGCCACCTTGTATATGAGTACCTCAACTTGTGCACCCGCTACCCCTTCAAACACTTCTACATCCTTGACTCAGCCAAGTGGGAATATTGTTGATAAGTGACCTCTGCGCACTTAGCGGCTCTGGACGGACCGGACTTGCAGCATGGACTGCTTTAGATAAGATTTACAGGACTTGTAGATTAGATATTTGATCTGTACAATTTTGGACTTTCTTCTTATCTATGACATCATGTACAATGACATCATTCAGACTTCTCTGGACTCTACATTGTACTTTGCGTCCTTGTTCTATCCTTATTGTGATGTCACTATGATATCATCTTGGTCTGGATTTCTCTTGTTCTTATCGCCTTGTTCTCCTTCTGCATGTTCCTCTTGTCCCATACTGAGAACAATGCTCCTTATAATACGTGACTCTGTGTTACCTTCCTTGTATCAAGTGTCACTCCCTGTAAAGTATAAGTAGTGTGGCTTGTACGCTCCTGGTCCACATCAGTTCCTCACTGCTTGTGTGCCAGGTATGTTCCCTCCTCTAATGTAACATCAGTTCCTCACTGCTTGTGTGCCAGAACTACTTCTTAGCTTCTCCTGCAAGATTCCCCTCTGCTGCTTCCAACTGCTCAGTATATCTCACCACAGTCTACTTTGTCACTGTGAGTATGCTGTCCATCTCTGCTGTTCATCAAATATGTTCAGCAAATCGATGAACCTCTGCCTTCTATCCTGTTAGGTTTCACTTTGTTCACCTACCATGACTCTGCTGGGACCTTCTGCAGACATCCAGCTGTATTCCCTACAGTACCAGAGAACCACTGCTTCTACAATCAAGGGAACCCATGACATCAAAGTGCCTAAGTCAGGCAAATGTCCATGGTAGACATTACATTAAGACCAAGCTCCTTCAATGTGGCTTCCACCAAGACAGCAAGAGACTTCTGGGTACCATTCTGACTGTATCACATCAATCAATGAGGTGAATGCAACATTCCAAAGAAATTTTTAACCAATGCCTTCTGGGCAACTGAAGTAGAAGATCCAGGCTACGCTGCACCCAATACTCATCATAACAACTCAATCTGACTCATCCCAGTAGAATTCAACTTTGAGAATCTTTGCTGGATGGAAATCAAGTGGGACAACCTTCACAACAAATACTGTTACGATTCTTCCTTCTTTTCCTTGGATGCTCCCGTTCTTTGCTTCTCACTCCCATACCCCACCTTGATACACCCATAACTCCTTATGTGCCCAACCATTTCTGATGATCTCTTCGCTGCACGATACGTCTTTATGCCCCCTTCCTTGTATATCAAAGTTCACGGCGCTTTGGTCTCAGCTGACCCGCACATGACCCCGTGCAATCACCATGTTTCTTACTATAGCCATGCTCTTGTTCCATTTTTACTTAGAACCCGTATATCGCGCCATATGTTTGTTGTGTACAAACATCCTGTACTAGTATATAAGTTGCACGCTACCTAGCCTGTATGGTAGACTTGACTTCTTGTGTAATACCACATCGTTGTCAATCCATGAACGACTTTACGCTTGCCCTTTTTGCTTGAGCATGACTTTGGTTCACCTTTGCGCTTGAACCCCTGAACTTCCCGACTACCACCTATGTGTCTGAGGAGACTGTGTGGTGCTTGTTCATCATTGAACTTAGTCTTGACCGACTACTTCTTATCCCATTACTTTGGCCTGAGCGACTTAGTGACGTGCACGTCGCACATAACGTTCCTGTGATTAAGTCAAGTCTCTCGCAACCCTGGCGACTAGTAGGAGTCGCACAAAATTCCAGCTGCAGTACATCGATTGGTATTTGACCAACAAACTCTCCAGCCACAAAAAGGGGGCAGTAATCTGGGAAGAAATTCATAACCAAGAGGGGTACTTCATCTTTGACGCCAAAAACCAGGAATACCACCAAGTCCATTACTTTGACGACCTTCGGATTTGGGCCTACATTGACTACGACCCAAAACAAGGATGGTGGTACGCATACAAACCTGTCCCTCCACAATTCGGTGCAGGACCCCTTGGGTCAACCAACATCACCGGGATTAACATCGACCCAGACGAGTCAACCACCCTCACTCCCATTGTTACAGAATGATGATTAGGACACTTACTACATGGTTATGACTACAGTAGTAAGTAGAAATTAGTCATGGACTTGGGATCAGTCAGCATCGCGGTAGCACATGATTGTTATCGTGACTCATTACTAGTACAGTTATAGTAGGGTTTGAGCTACATATGCTACTGGACATCAGACTTCACAGAGGGGCTTTAAAGCTACCTCTTACATGTATAAATAGTGGCCCTTGAAGACCAAGAAGCTCCATCTTGGTCTTCTTTGAAATACCACTTGTCTACTTTTGTCACCTCGAGCCTTCGTGCTTCGACTCCCTAGTTTCCCTTGACCTTCGAGTCTAAGGCCATCATCATTTCCCAACACCAAGTCTTCGTTACTTTGGTCTTCGTTCTCAAGTCTCTTTGGATTGCCCTGGTTGTATTCCAGGGGATATTAAGGACTTACAGGTTGTACTCCAAGAGTCGCTAAGTCGTGAATGTCCCTTGTCAAGTCCAAGTCGGACTAACGCCGTGGTAGCGTAACATTAAGACCAAGATCCCCCAAACGTGGCATTCACTACAAGAGAACAGTGGAGAAACTTTCGACCCTACAACCTCGAAACAAGAGGAGAAAGATCAGTACCGCGATGATTCCTAGGTGCAGCAAGGTGGAGAGAATATAGAGGCGACACTGGATATTTTGTTGACTTCCCTGCAGACCCCATCAGATACTGCCCAGTTGAGTTCAACTATTCAAACTTCTGTTGGACAGAGGTTACGTGGAACCCCATAGACAATTGGTGGGACGTCGTACGACCGGCCAGAAGACATTATTGCTGTGACATCAACTCAAGAGAACTCCAAGGAGAAGACTGGGGATCACTTGACGGAGACAGCAGGAGTGAAAGCGAAGAAGAACAACTGAGGGAGCAGGCACCCTCTGAATCAAGTCATGAAGAACCAGCGGAAGAACACACAGCCACGGAAAGCGAAGTACAACCAGGAACAGGAGATGACTCAAGCCTACTAGCCCATATAGCTGAGTCCTTACACATCACAGTCCCGGAAGATATTCACATTAGAAGTCCCATGGCCACAGAAGTTCAAACCATGGAGGAGGTCCAATGTATCAGAGAAGAAGCTGAAGCCATCCTCAGCCCCATAAACCCCAACACTGGACATTGAATGACTGCAGATGACACGGCATTGTTCCAAGCTATAGGACCAGATCAACTGGATCCCCCAGCAGGTCCACCACCACTGCCAGGCAGATTACCAGGAGGATTCCCAGGACCAGGGCCAATAGGAGGAGGATTCCCAGGAGGAGGAAGACCACCAGGAGGAGAAGGACCTCTAGGAGGAGGAGGACCACCTCCAGGACCAGGAGGAGGTGGTGGACATGGATCGGACAGACTATCAGGTGAACCCCTGACTGTATGCGATGGAGATCGCACTAAATATGAAGCCTTCTTAACACAATGGCATGTATACTGGGGCATGAATCTGGATGCCCCCATCATGCAAAACGAATACCGACGATCACTCCTATTCCTGGGATATGTCAAAGGGGTCAATGTCAGCGAGTGGACGCTGACCATGCTCAAATGGCTAAACAGGGAAGTACGAAGAGGAGTAAGCCAATATTCCCAGACTCTGTGGAATCACATCGCGACCAAATTCGCCAAACGATTCTCCAATATCCTGGAAGAAGAACAAGCTCAAGCAGAACTGCAAAAGGGAATCAAAATGATGGGAGAGGACATCAATGCGTATGTGGTCCAATTTGAATGACTAGCACAAAAGGCTCACTATAATCTCAACGACCGCCAAACAATCGACCGATTTAGGGTGGGACTACCCCAAGCCCTTTTCATGAAAGTATATGAACTGGACGAACCCCACACATTCAAGGACTGGAAGAGGTGTGCCCTGCGCCAACAAAAGCAGTACATCCACATGAAGGCGCGCCTCGACAACTTCAAAGGCAAAGCACCTCCATCATCGGCCCAACCCCGCTGGAGGCCACAACCCCCTAATTGGGGTCCGCCATGAGGGGTGCCACCACCCAGATACGATCCAAATGCAATGGACACCTCAGCAGACAGAACATGCGCAAGGGTGGCTGAAGTAGGAGACCCCAATTGTTACATTCCGCAAGGAATGTTCGGGATAACGGTGGGAGAAGCCTGGAGGACTTTTGAGCACAGTGGAGATGGAACCACGATAGTGGCTAAGGGTTCAGTCTCAAAGTAGGAAGCAATGAGTGAATGGTCTAAGTCCACTGGAAGCGAGGGTGGAGATGAGAGGGTTGACGCTATGCACTCAAGTTGAATACAACAGGTCTTGGATTGCAATGAGAAATGAAACTGAGACAAGTCAACTACGAGTGCTATGACTGGTCTTTTATATCATACAAAACTGGGATTTTCATAGCTATTTTCTGGTATTCAGAGCATTGCCATGTCAGTACTGAGTTGTCACTATTCTGTGCTGTCATCCGAGGTTTCCCTGAGTCACATGGCATGTGATCGTGACACTACCCCCCTCCTTAGGCGCAGACTCCCCTCCACGTGTGGCTTCCTCAATCTGTCTCACGCGTTCTGGGTTAATGCAATCGTAGGGTTCGGGACAGGGTGAACGAATGATTCGTGTGGGGCAAGGAGCGCCAAATCTGGGGTGATAAACCAGAACGTGGCAACGCATTGAATGCTCGCCACAGAGGACATGGGGTCGGGGGCATAGACGTGCCGTGTGTCCTTCGTTGCAATACAAACAAATGGCATCCCACGGCTCTTCATCGTGCAATGCAGGACATTGGAGTGGGGGGTTGTGAGCCAGAGCGTCCTCCCTTGGCCTCAGAGGGATCGGCAAGGGTGTGAGACCGTCCAAATGGTCGAGGTGCGCTTGGAAGTGTCTGTTGTTCGATCCTGGTTTGGTAATATGATACATGTCGAGTCCCCTGGGCAGGGGCTGATGGAGGAAAGGATATATGTGGGGAGTAATGTTCGAGAGGTGTAACCTAAGATCGATCCCCTCAGCCTCCGCGAGCCAGTCGTTCCATGCAATATCGAGATCGTGCATACGAGTTGTCGCGATCGGACCTTTACGGACTTACAGTACAAACGGAAGGGTGATTCGGACTCTTACTACATGGTTATGACTACGGTAGTAAGAAAGTATTAGTCATGGACATTGATCATCAGTCAGCACGAGTCGTACTAACATGTGATAGTTAGCATGACTCATTACTAGGATAGCTGTAGTAGGGTTCGAGCTACTTACGCTACTGGATACGACTTAGAAGAGGAGCTTTAAAGCTGCCTCTGGAATATGTATAAATAGTGGTTCGTGAAGACCAAGAAGAGCATCTTGGTCTTCTTCTCAATACCACTACTCTCACTCGTCTACAAGGAGGCTTTGAAGCCTTCTTACTTCTAAAGAGGGAACGACCCTTCTAGATCCTGACCTACGAGTCTAGGACCCTGGCCCTTTCGACGCGCCAAGTCGGAGTTGCCTTAGTACTATTAGGGAGGATACTGTGGATCGCCTTAGTCGTATTCTACAGACTTATCGAGACTCTGCGAGTGGGTCTACAACCAGCTAAGTCATGAACGCCTTTGTTACGTTTCGCCTCGGACTGCCCGGCCCGGTTGTGGACTCTGATGTATTCACGATGACTTGATATGTCAGAAGTAATGTGTCATGGACTTTGGATCATGTTGCCTCGTGTTTGGATGACTGATGCTCGCTATTGTTGTATGTGATCGTGATTAGGCCTGCTGACTGATGCCTCTTATTGTTGTACGTGTTCCGTGTTACGATAACGACTGCGCATTCTATTATTAGGATACGCTACTTACGCTATTGGTTACTTACGAGTTCGAGCGGAGCTGGAACTAGCTCCCTTACTTGTATTTAAGCTCGCAGTAGTACAGACCATGATCCCCATCTTGGTCTTCTTCGAAATACCACATCCTCGACTCGTCTTCTGTGCTAAGGACTTGAGAAGTCCTTAAGTGAACTAGCTCCGGCATATCCCTCTACGACCAAGAAGGGATCCCCGTGACCTTATCTCCATCTTCCTCCGTGAATGGTAGATCAGCCGACCGTGACTTACCCGCCTGGTACCACGTGTCATCTTGTCTTTGAATACCTCAACTCCTGCACCGCTCGTCCCACTCACTGCTATTACATTGTCGACAACCTCGAGTGGGAGTATATCCGCAAAGTCCCCAACCCCCCAGCAAACGTTCCCATAGCAGAGACGTTATACACGTACCGAGACTCTACAGGCACGTATTGGCCTCACCCCACAGTCTTTCCCGAGCACTCGGACAACCACAGGTTTCATCCCCCAGGGAACCCACGTTACAACAGCGTCTAAGTCAGACCAGCGTCCGTGGTAGACGTTACAGCCTTCATACGAGTTCAAGTCGAACTAAAGTGCTGTGGTAGCATTACATTAAGACCAAGATAGCCAATCGTGGCGTTCACAACAAGAGACCAGTGGAGAAATTTCCGACCCTATAGCCTCGAAACTAGAGGAGAACGATCAGTACCACAACGATTCCTAGGTGCAGCCCGGTGGAGAGAATACCGAGGAGACACTGGGTACTTTGTAGACTTCCCAGGAGAAGCCATCAGATACCGGCCAGTTGAGTTCAACTACTCTAACTTCTGTTGGACGGAAATTACGTGGAACCCTGTAGACAATCGGTGGGACGTCGTAAGACCAGCCGGACGGCACTATCGCTGCAACATAGACTCAAGAGAACTCCAAGGGGACGACTGGGGATCACTAGACAGAGACAGCAACAGCAGCAACGAAGACGAAGAAGAGCGGCCCAGAGAACAGGCCCCATCAGAATCAAGTCACGAAGAACAAGCAGAAGAACACACAGCAACCGAAAGCGAAGCTCGACCCGGAACGGGAGACGACTCAAGTCTACTAGCCCACATAGCTGAGTCTTTACACCTCACAGTCCCGGAAGAAATTCACATCCGAAGTCCCATGGCCACAGTAACCGAAGCACAAGCAATGGAGGAGGTGCATCGCATCAGAGAAGAAGTGGAAGCCATCCTCAATCCCATCAACCCCAACACCGGACACTGAATGACGGCCGACAACGCAGCCCTATTCCAAGCAATAGGACCAGACCACCCAGACCCCCCAGAAGGACCTCCGCCACCACCAGGAGGACTCCCCGGAGGATTCCCAGGACAAGGACCAACGGGAGGAGGATTCCCGAGCAGAGGAAGACCACCAGGAGGAGGAGGACCGCCAGGAGGAGGACCACCAGGAGGCGGACCACCGGGCGAAGGACCACCAAGAGGAGGACACGGGTCGGACAGACTATCAGGTGAACCTCCAACCGTCTTTGACAGAGACCGTACTAAATACGAGGCCTTCCTCACACAATGGCACGTATACTGGGGGATGAACCTGGACGCACCAATCATGCAAAACAAGTATTGACGATCCCTCCTATTTCTGGGATACGTAAAAGGAGTCAACGTCAGTGAATGGACGCTGAGCATATTGGAATGGCTCAACAGGGAAGTACGACAAGGAGTCAGCCAGTACTCTCAGACCCTGTGGAATCACGTAGCGGCAGAATTTGCCAAAAGGTTCTCAAACATCCTCGAAGAAGAACAAGTGCAAGCCGAACTACAAAAAGGGGTGAAAATGACAGGAGAGGACATCGACGCATACGTGGTCAGATTCGAGCAACTAGCAAGAAAAGCTCACTACAACTTGAATGATCGACAAACCATCGATCGGTTCACCGCGGGGCTGCCACGAGCCCTATTCATGAAGGTCTACGAATTAGACGAACCACACACATTCGAAGACTGGAAAAGGTGCACGCTGAGAAGGCAAAAGCAGTACATACACATGAAGGCACGCCTCGACAACTTCAAAACCAAAATGCCACCATCGTCAGCCCAACCTCAGTGGAGGCCACAAGCCCCCAACTGGGGCCCGCCGAGAGGACCACCTCCGCCAAGATACGATCCAAACGCTATGGACACCTCCGCCGATCGGACGCGCGCCCGAGTAGTGGAAGTAGGAGACCCGAACCACCCCTTCATCCCTCGACCACAATGAGGAGGATACGGAAGAGGAGGAGGGCCACCTCGCGACATGAGGACAGTCATTTGCTATAACTGTAACCAACCGGGGCACCTCTCACGAAATTGCCCACAGCCCCGTTGAAGAACAACCACAAGCCGAATGGCAGATATGGACTACTATACACAAGAAGAACCACCTACGCAGGCCAGGGTGGCAAGTACAGCGCCTCCGCAACAACGAGCAAAAGACTGGTTGGCAGGAGTGGCAGGGGAAACAGACGACGTAAAAGACCTCATCCTTCAAGAAATGTGGGGAAAAGAGGGTTTTCAGAACGCCTGAACCCATCGGCCTGGGTGAGGGCGGTCAATTGTAATTCTGTAATCATGACTCGCTATCAGTCTCTTAGAATTCCAGTCTCGATTCGCACGAATTACGCAATGGCCGACATCAGAACATTAGTAGACTCTGGGGCAACGGACAACTTCATACGCCCCTCGTTCACAAAAAGAATGGGTCTTGGACTCCAAATACTGGACCACCCCAGAAAGATATGGAACATTGACAACACAGAAAACAAAGCGGGCAGTATCACCCACTTCGTCGACCTAGACGTCCAGACTAACCAACGACGACAAAAGATGTGCTTTCTAGTCACAGACCTTGGAAACGAAGACTTGGTGCTAGGATACCCTTGGCTAGCAACATATGAACCAACGATAAACTGGAGATACGCCACTATACACGAAAAGATGCTCCCAGTCGTCATCCGATCAATTAACCCCAACAAAGAGGACCACATCATAGGAAACCTCATTACAGAAGAAGAAAAGGACGAAGCAATAGCAGAACTGGAGGAAGAAACCCATCTACGCACCACGGCCACGGAACTAGCTATCGAAGCCAAGCAATTCTGCGATAAAGTAGAACTTCCCCCGGCTTACCACCAGTTCGCAAAAATCTTCAGCGAAGAAGTGTCCAATCGATTCCCCCCTTCCAGACCATGGGACCACACCATCGAATTCAAGGAAGGCACCCCATCGGCAATCGACTGCAAGGTCTATCCCATGACACAGGAGGAAGATGGCAAGCTCAAGGAGTTCCTAGACGAGCAACTGAAGAAGGGATATATTCGCCCATCGAAATCCCCCTACGCTTCATCCTTTTTCTTCATCAAAAAGAAAGATGGAAAACTACGACCAGTGCAAGACTACAGGAAGATAAACGCTGTCACCATTCGCAACCAATATGTACTTTGGACTCACCAACTCCCCGGCAACCTTCCAAACAATGATGAACACGATCTACCGAGACACCATTGCGAAACACGAGGCCAAAGGAACAATCATACGCGTCTACATGGACGACATCGGCATTGCAACTAGGGACCCAGCAGGACAAAAGGAACACGAGGAAGCAGTCTGTGACGTACTACAAGTGGCCCTGAAACACGACCTCTACTTCAAACTCAAAAAATGCCTCTTCAACAAGCCGCGAATGGATTACCTGGGGGTAATCCTTGAAAAGGGGGTAACACGCATGGACCCGGTAAAAATTTCCAGCATCAAGGATTGGCCGACACCCACGAAGGTCCGTGACGTCCGCTCATTCCTGGGCTTTTGCAATTTTTACCGACTCTTCATTCGCGGCTTCGCTACACACGCCAAACCGCTCAACAAACTTACACGGAAGGACACGGAATGGAGATGGACCGAAGAAGAAGACAAAGTGTTCCAGAAGCTCAAAACTCTGGTTACGGAAGAACCGGTACTCGCACACCCAAAACTTGAAGACCCATTTGAACTCGAAGTGGACGCCTTGGGATTTGCAACGGGAGCAGTACTACTCCAAAAGAAGGAAGACGGCAAAAAGCACCCAATAGGATACTACTCGGCAACACTCAGCGAAGCAGAGAGAAACTACAACATATACGACTTGGAACTCCTTGCAATCGTCAAAGCCCTCCGACACTGGAGACCACTGCTGGCCGGATCACCGCACAAAATCAAAATTTATTCGGACCACATGAACCTCCAATACTGGAAACTGCCACAAAAGATAAGTCGGAGAGTCGCAAGGGAAGTACTGGAACTCATGGAGTATAACTTCGAGATTCACCACATCCCAGGAAAGAAGAACGGTCACGCCGACGCACTATCCAGGCGACCAGACTACGACCAAGGCAAACGAGACAACGAGAATGTAGTGGTGCTCCCCGAAGACGTCTTCGCGCGAACGACCACCGTACAAGCAGCACAGAACCCCCCACAGAAAGAAATAATCCTATGCTACTGGGTGGACCCCCAACAACTGAAATTTGTTAACGGGGCATGGTATCGACAAGGAAAGTACGTGATCACTGGATCTCTAGACGAGAAACGGAAACTCATTGCGGCACACCATGACCCGCCAGTACACGGACACCCCGGAATCGCACGAACCACGAGACTGGTAGAAAGAAGATACTGGTGGCCGGAACTGAAGCTGGACGTCCGAAACTATGTACAAGGATGCGCTGAATGTCAACGACACAAGGTCAACACGCGCCCCACCAGAGCCCCCCTTGTGCCCATCACACCAAAAGAGGACGCACTCCCGTTTGAAACCATAGCCCTTGATTTCATCACGAAGCTTCCAACGTCGCAGGGATTCGACACCATCCTGACCATAACGGACCACGACTGCAGCAAAGCCTCGGTATTCATCCCATGTAACGAAGAAATCACAGCTGAAGAAACCGCCGGACTCTATGCCACCCACGTCTTCAAACGATTCGGATTGCCATCAAAAATCATCAGCGACCGAGACCCCCGATTTGCGTCAAAATTCACCCGAGAACTGTGCCGAATTCTCGGGATCCAACAGAACATCTCAACGGCCTATCATCCACGAACGGACGGACAATCGGAAAGGACCAATCAATGGCTAGAACAATACCTCCGGTTCTGGGCCAACGAGCGTCAAGATAACTGGGTGGCATTCCTACCAATAGCAGAGTTCGCGCACAACAACTGGCCCCACAAGGCAACAAGGAAGTCCCCATTCTCACTCCTCATGGGATATGATCCTCGCGCTGACTGGCTCGATAAGCCGTCTCCAATCCCACAGATCACCATGAGGCTAGAACAATTCTGAGAAGCATGGAAAGAAGCCCAGGAACTTATCAAAAAAGCGCAACTCATGTGGGTCAAACACCGAGATACCCCAAAGTTTCAGATGGGAGATTACGTGTGGCTAGAGGGACGCCACCTGAGAACCAATCAACCGACACCCAAACTAGCGGCAAGACGGCATGGACCTTTCAAGATCACACGAGTCCTATCGCCGGTGAACTATCAACTGGAACTTCCCACGCAGTGGAGCATCCACCCAGTGTTCCACATCGATCTTCTCACACCTTATCGCGAAACGCCCATGCACGGAGAAAATTTCCAGTGCCCACCACTGGATTTGGTAGAAGGAGAGGAAGAATACGAGGTTGAGAAGGTTCTGGACCACCGGCATTTCGGCAAGAAAAGGCGTCTACAGTACCTGATCAAATGGAAGGGATACCCCGACTCGGAGAATCAGTGGGTCAACAAGGACGACGTGTTCACCGAAGACGCTATAGCTGAGTATAAATCGTTGAATCCCCGATCCACCAGCAACTTAAAAGCTCGAAGGATATCATCGGAAAACTCATCCCCCTCTCCAACTAACCACTCTGGCTTCTTATCGTCCCTCATCTCTACAATGTCCATTCCCTCTGCCGCCGACGCCATTGCACGCGTTGCCTCAAACACGGGCCCCGTCACCAGTCAAGAACTTATCACCGCCTTACAGAGTCTTATCCCCGCGGAGCACACCGCCGACACCAGCAATGTCGCCAGCTGGTGGCTCGTCACCAAGGACGGGCAGCGCCTCAACCGAACCCCTCTTACGATGTCCGAAGTTGATAGGCTTCGCGCAGCTCTCTGCGACGACGAAGAGTCCGGTCCTTGACCTCTCCCAGTACAAGTGGAGCAATGGGTCGAGGAACCCGTCACCGGCGACGTTACGGTGGCAAGACTGGAAACGGGAGGAGAAGTGGAGGCAAGTAGCGGAGGACTGGAGGAAGGAGCAAATTCGGAGGGCGACCGAATGGCGGTGGGAGATGATGGAGCGACGGAAGCGAGGGGCACAAGAGTGGATGAAACGGTACTGGAGCAGACGCGAGGAAGCCTCCAAGACTACTACCCAGATGAGCACCTGCTCATCATCACCGCCACTGACACTGACGACCCCCGCGAGACCCCCTACGCCTGCGACACTACGGGGCGCCCCCTGTACCGAGGAGGAGTACGAGCAGATGCTCCTCCCCTATTCCCACTCCTTCAACTCCACCACCGCGCCCTGGGACCGCCCCCACATGGGTACAAGTACAATCGGGGAGAGGACTTCGTCCACTACCCCATCACCGATGGACAAGGACGCACCCGTCAAGCGGCCTATGTCCAGGTCGTTATGAACGCGGACCCGATAGTGCTGGGGTTAGTGGAAGAGAGTGAAAAGGTGTACTCCAAGCCTTTGTACGCCAAACCGCAGGTGCGGGCTAGAGGTAAGCCCCACTATCCTCAAGAGGACCTCATGGTCTTCACCAGGGGCTACCACGACCACCCTCGCTTCGACCGCGCTCTCGAAGAGCTGCACGACACGAGCCTCAAAGCAGAGGTGCATCGTTACCACGCGTACGCGTATGAGGCCGAGCGCATGGAGCAGCGCCTTCACCAGCTGGCCGCCGCGTTGGGAGGCATCAAGGGGGAGCTAGCGAGGAGTAAGTTCCGCCTCGAGATGGCTAACACCCTCGATCGAGTCAAAGAAGTACAGTCGGGATGGATGGGTGGAGTTGGAGATCGGAGGCGACGTGGGCGTCGCACCTGAAAAGGGGGTGATGTCGCGATTGGACCTTTACGGACTTACGGTATGAACGGAAGGGTGATTCGGACTCTTACTACATGGTTATGACTACGGTAGTAAGAAAGTATTAGTCATGGACATTGATCATCAGTCAGCACGAGTCGTACTAACATGTGATAGTTAGCATGACTCATTACTAGGATAGCTGTAGTAGGGTTCGAGCTACTTACGCTACTGGATACGACTTAGAAGAGGAGCTTTAAAGCTGCCTCTGGAATATGTATAAATAGTGGTTCGTGAAGACCAAGAAGAGCATCTTGGTCTTCTTCTCAATACCACTACTCTCACTCGTCTACAAGGAGGCTTTGAAGCCTTCTTACTTCTAAAGAGGGAACGACCCTTCTAGATCCTGACCTACGAGTCTAGGACCCTGGCCCTTTCGACGCGCCAAGTCGGAGTTGCCTTAGTACTATTAGGGAGGATACTGTGGATCGCCTTAGTCGTATTCTACGGACTTATCGAGACTCTGCGAGCGGGTCTACAACCAGCTAAGTCGTGAATGCCTTCATACGAGTTCAAGTCGAACTAAAGCGCTGTGGTAGCGTTACATGAGTGAATAGTTCTTGCTTCCTCCTCAATGAGAAGTGGAATTGGTGGACGTCCGTGGCTGCTCCCGGATCTGCTACAAGGGCGAGAGCATGGTCGACCTCGTTGCACGAGGTATGTCCTTCTGAAAACAGCGCCAGGGAATGTCCAGTGGGTGTTCCCGCTTCTTCACGTGCCGGCATGGGAATCAAGTAAAGTGGCTTGTAATATTGTGGTTTCCCTTTTCCTTCTGTACCCAGTATCACGGGCTGGTTGTGTTGGTTGATAACAAATCTTATGTAGGGTATTGGACCTCTATTACTGTCCTCGAATGGAATTTCAAATGAGTATGGTTCACTGTGACGAACCATGTGCCAGCCAGCTCCCAGGTGTTCCGGTCCAGGGACAAAGGCAGGTCTGAAGTCAGTAGCATCCCTAGGTGCACTCAGATCCCCAGCTGTCATAGATGAGGCTGGAGTAGTTGGTGGGAGTGATGAGACGGTACTGAGCACCGTGGAAGGTACGAGCTCTTTGCCCGGTTCCGCTATCAGAGGGGGGATGTTGTCGGGATAGACACCATGAGCCCGGATCCTCTCCGCTACTAGTTCTTCGCATTTATCTCGTCTGAGACGTTCCCTACGGTTGGCCCGCGCACGCGAATGCTGCCTCCAATGTCCATTGGGTTCTCTGTACGTAGCATAACTGAATGAGTCATCACGCGTGTGTGGGGTATCCGTGTGCGCATCGTGATCATTAGCTACCCAAGACCAAGCTTCAACCTGTCAATTGATATAGTCAATAGTTAATGCAGGGAGCTCATGGTCGTTAATGAGGTAATGAGAGGGAGGATGGCGGTCAGCGTATCCGAAGGGGTCCATCTCAATGTTATTGAGCTGCACTCCAATCTTCTTGCTTTTATACTCTTTCAGGAGGTCGGGAGCGTGTACGTCCGCCGCTAGTTCCCAGCTATTGAAGGCGTCTGCATATCCTTTCCAGTGGATCAGGTACTGAAGCTTCTTTGCCCTTCCTGTACATCTCTCTCCCCGTATTTCCTCCACTTCCCATTCTTCTTCCCCGTCAATAATATCCAGAGGGGGTTCTGTGAAATTTGTGCCATGTAGTGCCGTTTCTTGATAAGGCATAAGGAGAGACGCGTGAAATATGTTGTGTATTTTCCATTGCGAGGGCAGAACGAGTTGATAAGTAACTCGTGAGATTACCTTTGCAATCAAGAATGGCCTGTATCTTCAGGGCACCAATTTCGCGGTCGGATGAGTTGTTTTCAGATTTGTAGCTTCCAACCAAACCTTCTGTCCTACTTGATATCCCTGATAGGACAATGGATCGATCCATGACTCTTGTGTCCTCTTCATGGCATCGGACGCCACTTTCTGGACTTCAGTCAATCTTTGCAATCTGACAGATGCTGCTTCCGAGTCTGTTTTTGTTGTGGAGGGTTGATGAACCGTGGGCAGAAATCCAAAGAGGAGTTTGAACGGAGTCTGTTTTGTTGTTTCCGATTGCCATGCGTTCAAGGTGTATTGTGCTATGGGGAGCCAGCGAGCCCAATCGTCACGATGATTCCCAAAGATACAGAGGTACTGCTCCAGTCATTGGTTAGTACATTCAGACTGCCCATCTGTCTGCAGGTGATACGCGGTACTGATATTTTGTTCGATCTGTAAAGTCTTCATCACCTCCCTGAATACTTTGGCTGTAAAGCGGGGATCTCTGTCGGAGATGATATTTTCTGGGAGTCCATAATGGGGGAGAACTCTCTCTAGGTATAGTTGCGCTACCCCGAGAGCGTCTATCTTCTCTCGACACAGGATAAACACACTGCATTTTGTGCATCCTTGATCAGTTATGGTCAAGATCATGTCGTACCCTTCCGATGTCGGCAACTTTGTAATGAAATCCATCGCAATGACCTGAAAGGGTAATGGAGCCGAGTCATGTATGATTGGATCAATCGGTATTTTCGCTCGATTCGGCAGGTTCTTACTTGCTTGACATAGTGCGCATCCCCTTATGTATTCGGTGACGTCGTTTTTCATCTTTTGCCACCAATAATGCCTCTGGATGGTGTCTAGTGTCTTCGTAATTCCAGGATGTCCTGCAGTCGGGGTGTTGTGAAAGGATGAAATCACCCCCTGCTTAAGGTTGACATCGTCCACGATGATGAGACAAGAGTCGTGGTAGAAAAGAGAGCCGACCAAGTGGGCAGCGCCTGTAGTGGCAAGGGCAGTGAGGACGTTGCGGTGGGAGGACTGTGTGGCACAGAGGCGGTCATCGAGCATCGTAACCGCGATAAGATCGATGAACAGGGAAGGTGGGAGAACAAGAACGTCTGTGTTATCCGCCACCCCATCGGGAACGAAAGAGGGATGACGGGACAGGGGGTTGGCTTGGAGTAGATGTCCTGGTAGATGGATCAGTCGGAGATTGTAATCTGTGAGAACATTGACAAGATGGGCGACACACTGACTTATCTTCTGTGGATGCTTATAGTGGAGGAGATTTGTGTGATCAATATAGACATCGATCAGAAAAGAGCTTCCGATGAGCAAATGCTGCCAATGTTCCAGTCCTCGGATGAGCGCTAGAAATTCTCGGTCATATACATCGTAATTTCTTTCAGCGTCTGTAAATGACTTGGAAAGATATCCAACTACTTGCGACTTTCCTCGCGTATCCTTCTGGGTCAGGATGGCTCCCAATGCAAAGGCAGACGCGTCGGTCTGTATTTCGTAAGGAAGTCCGGGGTCTGGTTGGCGTAAGGCGGGGCAACTCGTGGTGATGGCTAATAATGCAGTCAGCGCCTTCATGTGTTCCGATGTCCAATGGAATATGGCGTCCTTCTTTAGTAAATTGTTTAATGGCCGTGTGATTTCGGCAAAGTTCGGGATGAAAGGTCGTTGGTAATTTAGTATGCCAAGTGTGGACCGGACTTGTCGGACCGTAGAGAGTACCCGAGGCCAGTCCTTTAGTCCGCTGACCTTATCCTGCCCCATGCGAATGATGCCATGTTAATAGTCATGCCCAGGTAATCGATCTCATGCGTCTTGAATGCACATTTCGACAGTTTGAGAAAGTAGCTTTCTTTTTCAAACACCTCTAGTATGGCTTTTACGATCTTCCGATGTCGATTGGGATTTTCTTCTGTAGCGACGAGCACATCGTCCATATAGACATATAACTCTCCAGGGTAAGTATTGAGCAGAGATCTGAGCATGTGTTACGGACAGATGATGTCGTGAACCTAGAAACTCGTTCACGACTCAGGCGTTCAAGACCGTTCCGGACCGGCCCGGTCTTATGTAATCACCTTCCTAATTGGGAAATCTGGAAGCGGAGTTCGAATTTCATACTCCGACGATCACGTGATAAGCCTCTGTTGATCCACCACGTGACGTAACCACGTGCAGAGCACCCCCCTGAGGACTATGGAAGAGTCATTCCCATTTGTCAAGATCCACCCCACGATTTGGAGCAAATCGTACCATATCCGAGGAATTATCCCATTGGCTGATAGAGAAGACACATCACCAACACGTCACCGACTGCGGCGCAGTCGTGCCACTGTCACGGATTTATCCTATTGGACTACGGAGCAGTCACGTCATTATCGCGTCATATCGACTGCGGATTGCGTCATATCGACTGCGGATTGTGCCATATCGCACCATCGACTGCGGAAGAGTCGTACCACCCTATGCATTATTCTGATTGGACTGCGGATCTATCGTACGATCCCGTTACTTATTGCGATTGGACGCTATTATTAGAAGTACTCGGATATTCCCTGCGCAGTTTCCGCAGCACCCGTGGAAAGGCCCTAAGCCTGCCCTAAACACCTATGCACAGACCATGTCCCTAGGTATATAAGGCCTGCGAATTCCATGGATCAGTCCTCAGACTGTCCACTTTGTACTCCTCTCAAAGTCTGACAACTCTCCTGCCTGCCTCTCACCTCCTGTGCCCCTTCAGTTATTGGACGAAGCCCCTTTAACAAGCGCCACTACCCCTCAGCTGAGCGCTGAGTTCTGTCAACAGTGCCCCTTCACAAGCAGCCCTTTCCCAGTCCTATTCTCCCTACTGTTATCTGACACTTAGCCCCCGGCTCTACCAACCCCCTTGTCAGATTAGAACGTATTTGTCGAGTGACAGTACGTTCTTCACAGATGATACGAGGTACGAAGTGAATGCTTACTACACAGTTATGACTACAGTAGTAAGTAGAAATTAGTCATGGACTCCACTTGTACGCGTTGTACTGGCATGTGATTGCTGGTATGACTCATTCCTAGGATAGCGATAGTAGGGTTCGAGTTACTTTCACTATAGGGTATCGGACTCATAGGGGAGCTTTAAAGCTGCCCCTTCATATGTATAAATACGGGTACAGGAAGACCAAGAAAAGCTATCTTGGTCTTCTTCTAAATACCACTCGTCTCTCTTCTCATTGTCGGGCCTTCGTGCTTCGATCTTCCAGTCCTCCTTGACCTTCGAGTCTAAGGCCTTCACCATTTCATATCACCAAGTCTTCATTACTTTGGTCCTAATCCTTAAGTCCCTTTGGATCGCCTTGGTAGTATTCCAAGGAATACTAAGGACTTACAAGTGCCGACCTGATAGTTGCTAAGTCACGAATGCCCTTACCGAGTCCAAGTCGGACTAACGCCGTGGTAGCGTAACAGCATGTGATTCATAGCGTGCGAGAAGGTGGCTGGTGAATTAGTCAGCCCAAAGAACATAACCATAGGCTCAAACAATCCCAGGGGAGTTTTGAACACTGCCTTCCACTGATCACTGTCCTTGATACGGATATTGTTATACCCCCATTGGATGTCAAATTTTGTGAAAAGGCTTTTGTTACCCAACGAGGTCAAGATACTTTCGATGAGTGGGAGAGGATATTCATCCCGCACCATCCACGTGTTCAATGCTTTGTAATCCTGTACCAGGCAGAGTTTGCCATCTTTCTTTTTAATGAAGAATAAGGGAGAGGCATATGGAGATTTGGATTCTTGTATGTAGCCTTTACTTAGTTGCTCGGTCAGGAAAGTGCGAAGATGTTCCATTTCAGAGATGTTCATGGGTGTTGCGTTTTGCCCTGAACCCCGCGTGACTAGTGCAGACTCGTGCAGCACCACCGAGCAATACCGCGCCGAATGGGTTGCGGCCACCAGAAGTGAAGGAATCGACCCCGGAAACATCCTGTATTACGAACGTGACCCGGGCTGGCAAGCGCCCTGGGAATAACCGAAGAAGACATCAAGCGCCCGTCACGTGACCCTGGCACGTGACCTGGTCTAGACCTGCACCAGAAGGATCCAGATGAGCTTGTGCCTGGATCGTGATTGGATCTGCCTCGTGGACTGTATGGTTCCTAGTTTCTGATGGACTGTCTGATTGTGCCTGTGGCTTGATGCGCCCAGGAGTTGTATGTTTCAGCCACTGATTGATGGACTTCTGACCCCGTTTCACCATTGCCTCATTGTTGACCTTGTGACTGTATGCCCCTGACTCGTGTTGTTTCATTTACAATTGGACGATACGTACTAGGTTTCGGACTCCAAGCTGAGCTTGAAAGCTCCTTGGAAGTGTATAAGTAGTACCCCAGTCTCACTGATATCCCTCAGCTTGACTTCTTGTATTCTACCAGCCTACAAGTAGACCGAAGCAGATACAGGCAACCCCTGTATAGTTATCCCCTCTCCGATCCTGTCTCCTTTGCTTGAGCACGTCCTCCTCTTCTTCTTCGCCACTTGCGTTACGCATATCCTTGTCGTTATCGCCTACGGCATTGCCCAAACCCTAGAAGAACTTAGCAAATCCCAAGATCTCAAGAATTCGACCGGAAGATAGACCAGTCGAAGTCTTGGTCGCCACCGTGATAACGCAAGAACCCCTAGTTTCCTGTTGAGTAGCTAGACTCTGGAAGGTGTGCCCGCTGGAGCGTAACAATGGGATACAGTTTGGTACTGAGACTAGCAGGGGCCCCTTCTTTGAGAACTATAGCGTGATCATCCTCCCTCTCTGGTGGGAATCGTTGTGCGGCTTCTTCTGAGAAAACGATTGTGTGTTCTGAATAGACTTCTGGTAATTTCATATTTTCATTAGCTCCGCTTCCACTGGCAATAGCCATTTTCTGGGCTACTGTTTCCGCGATATGGACCCCACCTTGTCCTAATTTGAATGGTCCTCCCTCGTAGGTTCTTTGCCCCCAATTTATGACTGGTTTTCATTCTTCGAACCACGGGAGTCCGAGTATGGCTTGACAAGCTCCAAGGTTAGTGACGAAGAAGGTCAGAGTACGTTTATCTTCCCCATCCCAGAGTGTGAGGAGGCATTGACGTGTAAGGGCACCATTCACATTTGCTGTCCCATCCGCATTGCACACATCGATCTGTTCTACCGGAGTTGTTATCAGTCCAAAGCATTTGATGGCACTCTCATCTATGAAATTTCCAGACGCGCCAGTATCCAGGAGGATGTTGATTTTTTGATTAGACCCCATGATTTCTGCGTGGAAGGTAAGCGAGTTTTCCTTTGTGCTCTGTAGGGCATTGATGATTTCTTCGCCTTCCCCCAAGGTGTCGAGTAACAGCGTGGATATCAATTCTTGCCTCTTGGCAGCTCCTAGGCCCAACAGAGTGGTTCGGGCGTCTGAGACGGAAGTCTGGGTTTCTTCTTTTGGCGTTTCAATACTATTGACACGCTGTCCTTGATTCTGTTTCTTCGGACATTTGCTGGACAGGTGTCCTTGTGCCATGCATCTGAAACAATGACCTTCCTTTTGACACTTCTCCTTTTCCTCAGGTGTATGTTTCCTTTGCCATGCCGGTTTAGCTCCTCCAGCCTGGACGTTGTCTATGTCCATAGGCACTACCTGGCTTTGCAATGGTTTATGCGTGCGTGGAGTCTGCATTGGTCCAGCAGGGATGGGGAGTGACCTTCCCCCATTAATCTGTGCTATGGCGTTCGTGATGGTATGGAAATGTTGGGATTCCTCTCACGCGGCCTCCTGCCACTCGGTCATGGTCTTTGGCATTTTCAGACATCGGAGACAAGCTATAAGTAGTCCTTTCTTTGACCCTCTGCGGAAGAACTCGAGGGTCCCACTTGCATCCACATTCCATCCTGTGGCGGTGGCCAAACGTTCAAATGTGGCTATATATGAGTCAACATCGTCATTCTTCATGGTGAGCAATACTGGTTGTTGATGTGCATTCTGTTCACTCAAGGTGTCCGTCCAAGCGCTTTTAAACGCTACTTCAAACTGAGTCCACAGGGTCTCATCTGTTTCGGCAAGTTTTGGGACATGCATAGTGATGCTGTCATCTAAGTCTTTACTGACTTGATCCGCCCAATCGTCAGCCGCTGGTCCCCAAATATAGGAGAGGGCCAAGCTGACGCATGAAAAGGGTAAAGTCATGAGTTCATGGTTTCTATTGATCCTTCGGTACTGATGAAATTCCCTCAAGAATTGCATACTTTTCTGTCAGTTGCCAGTAAATTCCTTTGGGGCTTTCCCTTTCAGTGATCCTGTTTTGGGAGTAGTTTTTGCTGTCGACATAGGTGGAGTGGAGATGTAGGGGAGTATTGGTAGAGCGGGCGGTAACACCAATGAACATGTATGTGTTTTTCCTTTGCCTTTTGGGCTTGTAGAGTTTGACAATGAGCTCGAGTCTTTAGATGTGTGGGTTCTCCAAGTATGAAGATCTGTCGTAGTAGTTCCTGATGTCAATAGACCCCACAGTGATGGGTTTTCAATTCGATTTGCATTATGCGTATACCAATCGTCATCCTGTTGGTAGACTTCATACCATGCATCTTCAACTTCGAAATATTCAACATCAATAGCTTGTCTATTGCCAGCGACAACTCGATAGCCTCTGAGACTTTCCCAGAAGGTTCCTCTGCCCACAAGGTGGTTAACAGTTGGGGCTGTCCGACGTACAACAATACGTCTTTCTGTGAAATCGGTAAGGTCTAGCGTGGGTTCAATAAACACACGATCGGGATTTGCTTTTGGGGTAAACAGCGTTGATTGCGACTGTTCCAGGTTTGACTCCGCAGAGGCACTAGACTGGCCTCTCTGTCCATGTCGCGAAATTCAGATAATACACCGCACACAGTGAGCACAGGTCCAAGGGATGGTCTCAGTTTTTGTTATGTTCCGCAAGGAATGTTTGGGATAACAGTGGGAGAAGCTTGGAGGACTTTTGAGCACAGTGGAGATAGAACCACGATAGTGGCTAAGGGTTCAGTCTTGAAGTAGGAAGCAATGAGCGAACAGTCTAAGTCCACTGGAAGTGAGGGTGGAGATGAGAGGGTCGACGCTATGCACTCAAGTTGAATACAACAGGTCTTGGATTGCAATGAGAAATGAAACTGAGACAAGTCAACTACGAGTGCTATGACTGGTCTTTTATATCATACAAAACTGGGATTTTCATAGCTATTTTCTGGTATTCAGAGCATTGCCACGTCAGTACTGAGTTGTCACTATTCTGCGCTGTCATCTGAGGTTTCCCCAACAATTCTGAGAAGCACGGAGAGAAGCCCAAGACCTTATCAAAAGGGCGCAACTCATGTGGGTCAAACACCGGAACACCCCGAAACTCCAAGTAGGGGACTACGTGTGGTTGGAAGGATGCCATCTGAGAACCAATCAACCAACGCCCAAATTGGCGGCAAGACGGCACGGACCCTTCAAGATCACGCGAGTCATGTCCCCAGTAAACTATCAATTAGAACTTCCCACCCAGTGGAGTATCCACCCTGTGTTTCATATCGATCTCCTCACGCCCTACCGCAAAACGGTCATGCATGGGACAAATTTCCAACGCCCACCACCGGATTTGGTAGAAGGAGAAGAAGAATACGAAGTTGAGAAGGTTCTAGATCATCGGCACTCCGGCAGGAAAAGACGCCTTCAGTACCTGATCAAATGGAAGGGGTATCCAGACTCAGAGAACCAGTGGGTCAATAAAGATGATGTATTTGCGAACGAAGCTTTAGCTGAGTACCAATTATTAAACCCCCGACTTGTAAGCAGCTTAAAAGCAGGAAGAACCAACCCACAATACTCATCCCCTTTCCACTCAATTCACGCTGGCTCCTTCCTCTCTTCCATACTCGCTGTCATGTCCATTCCCTCTGCCACCGAGGCCATCGCTCGCATTGCCAGAAACACGGGCCCCGTCACCCACGAAGAACTCATCGCTGCCCTCCAATCCACCATCCCCGCCAGTTACGCCAATGGAACCAGCAACCCCACCACCTGGTGGATCCTCACCAAGGACGGTCAACGCATCAACAAAGTCCTGTTCACGACGGCCGAAATCGATCGGCTTTGTGCAGCTCTCCCGGACGATGAGCGTTCCGCATCTCGACCTCGCCCAGTACGAGTCGAGTATCGAACCCAGGAAGAAACCCAAGACGAAGGCCACGCTCGACTGGGAGGAACGGGAGTGGGAGGTGAGGTGGAGAGCGACAGCCGAGGATTGGCAGAGAGAGCAGCTGAGGAAGGCGGCTGAGAGACGGTGAGAAGCCCTTCGGAGGCGACGCAAGTGGGAGAGGGAGAGGCGCGAGCGATGAGAGGCGAGGAGTCAATCCTCGAACAAGTCCGAGGAAGCTTAGCGGACCACTATCCAGCTGAGCACCCTCTCATCTTGACAGCCACTGACACTGACGACCCCACCGAGACCCCCTACGCCTGCAACACCCGTGGTTGCCCTCTCTACCGTGGCGGCATTAGAGCCGACGCTCCGCCCCCATTCCCACTATTCCGCCTTCGACACACTACCATGGGGCCGCCCCCTCACAGATACCGATACAACCGCAGGGAGGATTTCATCCACTACCCCATCACCGATGGACAGGGGCAAACGCGCCAAGCCACGTATGTCCAGGTCATCATGGGGGCCGACCCCATTGTCCTAGGGCTCGTCGAGGACAGTGAGAAGGTCTACTCGCAACCCCTTTATGCGGAGCCCCACGTCAAGGCTGCCGGTAAGGACCATTACCTGTAGGAGGACATGCACTTGTTCGCCAGCGGTTATCACGACTGCCCCCGTCTCAACCGTGCGGTCCAGGAACTCCACGATGTAAGTCTCAAGGTGGAGGTCCATTGGTACCGAGCTTACTCGTACGAGGCCGAGAGGATGGAGCAACGGCTCCATCAGCTCGCTGCCGCGCTCGGAGGGATCAAGGGGGAACTGGCATGCAGTAAGTTCCGCCTGGAGATGGCTGACGCACTTGGAAGGATTGAAGAGGTGCAGGGTGGATGGATAACGGGACCGCACCTCCGTCAGCGTCGTGGGTGCCACGGCTGAAAAGGGGGTGATGTCGCGGTTGGGACTTTCACGAACAATTACACGGTACGGATGTGAAGTGGACACTTACTATACGGTTATGGCTACGTTAGTAAGTAGGAATTAGTCATGGACTATATGGCTCAGTCAGCAGGAGGAGTACTAGCATGTGATAGCTGGTATTACTCATTCCTAGGATAGCGATAGTAGGGTTCGAGCTACTTACGCTAGTGGTGGATACTTTGAAGAGGAGCTTTAAAGCTACCTCTACAATATGTATAAATAGTGGGCTGCGAAGACCAAGACACGCCATCTTGGTCTTCTTTCAATACCACTCTCACTCTAACTCGTCTTTCAAAGGCCTTCGCGCCTTCGTCCTTCACACTCTTGACTCCTGACCTTCACGTCTAGGGCACTGGCACTCTCAAGTCATCAGCTTGGAGTTGCCTTGGTATTATTTAGACGAATACTGTGGATCGCCTTAGTCATATTCTACAGGATCACTGAGACTTTAAAGGAGTCTCTCAAATCTGCTAAGTTGTGAACGCTGTTATACGAGTCCAAGTCGGACTAACGCCGTGGTAGCGTTACATTGCAGCTGAATGACTGCTTTGAGGTGTAGATCTTTGTGATAACATTGGCATCGATCACATCCTTCTATGTATGTCACGATCACGTGACATGTGACGCGTGACGTGAGAGATGACTCGACTCGGAGAATGTTTGGAAGATTGACGAGGTTTGCCAGCTCAGCAGAATAGTGACATGGCCTTGAGAGTCTTACAGAAAAACTGTACCGAAAATCCTAGTATGTACGATATATAAAGACGTAGTACAAGCTGTGGATTTCTTTGTCTTAGCTTCGTTTTCAATCCAGCCAAAGTTGCTTCATCTCGGAGTGACAGCGCGTCCCATTCAACTCATACATTCTCATAGACTAAGTGAAACACCTTAGTCTGACATCATTGCCTACTGCTTTACGACTCAGGGTTGAGGTTCTTTCCGAGCTTCTTCCGACGAAATACCGAACGTCCCAGCTGGGACGTAACAAAAGCTAAGACCTCTACCTGGACCCGCGCTGGTTGCGCGCGGTAACGAATCAGACTCGACACGGACAGTGAGGTCGGTTTAGAACCTCCGCGGAGTCACACTGGAGCACGCGCAATCGACGCTGTTCACCCCTAAAGCACTACCCAACCGCACGTTCATTGAACCCGCATTAGACCCAACTGATTTCACCGAACGACGCGTCGTAGTACGCAGAACCACACCTAGTATCAATCAACTCTCTGGAGGTGGTAGCTTCTGGGAAGGAACTCGTGGTTACAGACTCATCGCCGGAAATCGACAGGCGATAGACGTTGAGTTCTTTGAAGCTGAAGACGCCTGGTACGAAATCTACAGCGAGACCAACGACTGGTACACCCACAACTCTAGCCGTATCGAAAATCCGTCGTTGTGGGGTTTACAAACTCTAGGACAGACTACAGACGATCCTCATACTTGGAGGGTACACGCATCTAAAGACTCTAGCTCCTCGTCAGACTCAGAATCCCAGAAAAGGAAAAGACATACTCACTCGACTGTTCTCCCTCCTGCTCTCCCGATCCTCCCGTATCACTCAGTCCCTCCTACTATGACTACGAAATCAACCATGGAAGTCGGTGCGCTGAAAGGACAGCCCCCGAAAGAATTTTCAGGAGACAGACAAAAGAGTGTTCAATTCTTATGTGAGTTCTACCAGTTTAAGCGTGTCAATAGGAACCACGAGCTCATGGTCATCCCGTACTCTCGCGTAGGCCTAGCCCTCTCATACATAAGGGGGCCAATGGTCGATGACTGGGCGGATAAAGTTAGTCGTGACCTTGACAAAAGTGTAACGACGCTCGTACCAAAGCTGGATGAGACGGACGAATCCCTCTGGACTACATTTGAAGATGCCTTCAAGGCTGCCTGGACCGATACGCTAAGCGAGCAGAATGCACATCAACAGTTAATCTCGCTCTCCATGAAAAATGATGACGTAGACTCTTATATTGCTACATTCGAACGTCTCGCCACAGCAGCCAACTGGGATCTTGACGCCAGCGGCACACTCGAATTCTTCAGGCGGGGTTTGAAAAAGGGGCTCCTGATTGGATGCCTCCGACGCCCTAAAATGCCAAAAACTATGAAGGAATGGCAGGAGGCCGCCAGAGAGGAGTCCCAGCGCTTCAGAACCATTACCAACGCCATAGCTCAGATCAACGGGGAAAAGGAATCCCGCAGACCGGACCAACGCAGACAGCCAAACCCACACGGTCCACGAGTAACAATCAGGTGGTCCCTATGGACGTGGACAACGTCCAGACTGGCGGAAATAAGCCGGCCTGGCAGCGTAAACGCACCCTGGAGGAGAAAGAAAAGTGTCAGCGGGAAGGACATTGCTTCCGTTGCATGGCCCAGGGACATCTCTTGAGCAAGTGCCCTAAGAAAAGCCAGAGGGTCAACCACGTAGCCACGGAAGAGAAGAAAGAGGAAGATACTAAAACCCCTACTGTGGCCGATGCACGGAGTCTACTGCTGAAGCTCGGTTCCTCGGAAAGGCACGAACTCGTTTCCACCCTCCTCCTCGACACCTCGGTCGATGACACCGAAGAAATCAATACGCTACAGAGCGTCAGAGACAATTCGCTTACCTTTCTGGCCAAGGTGCTAGGTACGAATCAAAAGATCAGTGTCCTACTAGACATGGGAGCCTCGGGGAACTTCATCGACGCTATGGCCGTTCGGCTCTTCGGGTTCATGACCACCCCCATCGAGCAAATCAGTATTCGCAATGCAGATGGAACTGCCAATACTAATGGAGCATTGAAACGACAGTGTCTCCTCACGTTAGGAGATGGAGAAGATAGGCAAACACTCACCTTCTTCGTCACAAATCTTGGATCTTGCCACGTAATACTTGGGCTGCCGTGGTTCGAATTACGCAAGCCAGTCATCGAATGGGGAAAGCGCATCTATGAAGGGGGCCCATTCACTCTCAGTCAAGGAGAGATACAGATCAATGAAACCATCGCCCAGAAAATGGCTATTGCGGCGGGAAGCGGAGCAGATGAAAAAATGGAACTCCCCGAGGCTTATTCAGACTATGCTGTAGTCTTTTTGGAAAAAGCCGCGCAGTGATTCCTGCCGGAGAGAGAAGACAACCACGCAATCGTGTTGAAGGAAGGGGCTCCCGCTAGCTTAGGCACCAAATTGTACCCTATGAATCCCAACGAATTGGAGCATCTTCGCCTTTTTCTGACTGAACACCTAAATAAAGGGTATATCCGCAAATCGAAATCCCTGTATGCATCTCCCATCTTCTTCATCAAGAAAAAAGATGGAAAGTTGAGACCCGTACAAGATTACAAAGCATTAAACGCGTGGACTGTACGGGACGAATACCCTCTCCCGCTCATCGAGGGAATCTTGACTTCACTAGGGAACAAGAATCTCTTTACAAAGTTCGACATACGCTGGGGGTACAACAACATTCAGATTAAAGACAGAGATCAATGGAAGGCGGCTTTCAAAACGCCATTAGGACTCTTCGAGCCACTAGTAATGTTCTTCGGGTTGACTAATTCACCAGCCACATTCAGTCGAGCAATGAATCGGATGTTACGACCCCTACTGGACCAATACCCCGGGGAGCTCTACATCTATATGGACGACGTATTGATTGCCACGGAAGAAGATCTGGAACGCCACCGTAGGATCGTGTGTGCAGTATTACAGATCTTCCAGATGGAGAGCTACTTCCTAAAGCTGAGCAAG
Source organism: Lactarius vividus (assembly GCA_021527035.1). NCBI lineage: Eukaryota > Fungi > Basidiomycota > Agaricomycetes > Russulales > Russulaceae > Lactarius > Lactarius vividus. Next base: position 5,321 of record JAKELG010000078.1, on the reverse strand, counting down.
TGTGCTTTCAAAGTGCATGAAATCGACTATCTCAGGATGACTATCAAACGGGGCATCATCCGGATGGGAAGTGATAAAGTCTCAGGATTATGGGATTGGCCGAGAGAACTAACAACCGTCAAACAAGTCAGGTCCACTCTGGGGGTCTTGAATTACCAAAGACCCTTTATCCGAGATTTCACCAGCATCGCGCGGCCACTAAACAACCTGTTAAAGAAAGATACCCCTTTTGTCTGGACCCCTGACCACACAGCCGCTCTGTCTAAACTACTCGATACAGCCACGAGTAGGCCCGCTTTAAGACAACCAGATCCCAGATCCCCTTACGAACTACAAACCGACGCTTCGGCCTACGCAAGTGGAGCGATACTGACCCAGAAAGACAGACAGGGAAAATCTCAGGTCATCGGATATTTATCTTGCACGTTCTTGGACGCAGAAAAGAATTACGACGTATATGACAGAGAGTTCTTGGCGCTCATTAGAGGGCTCGAGCACTGGCGACATCTTCTCGTTGGGGGGCCGTTCCCGGTAACTGTCTACGTCGACCACGCAAATTTACTTTATTACAAACACCCCCAGAAGATCAGTCAAAGAGTGGCTCGCCTTGTTAACGTGCTGGCAGACTATGACCTTAAGCTAGTCCATCGACCCCGGGCATCTGCTACAAGCAGATCCTCTGTCCAGACATCCCGGCTTCAGCCCAGATGATTCCACTGATAACGCAGAAGTCATCGTATTACCGCCAGCTCTCTTCGTCACAGCGATTGCCATATCCACCCTGGATGACCGCATCTGCGCCGCACAGAAAGACCACAAAGAGCAATTACTGCTACTTGCCGACAAGTCCACCATTGTCCAGGAAGATGACCTATTCTTCCGCGATTCCCGGCTGGTCATCGTGGACGATAACGACCTTAGAAGGGGGGTAATTTCATCATTCCACGACCTACCCTCGGCAGGACACCCAGGAATCGCAAAGACAATGGACGCCCTGCAGCGCCATTATTGGTGGCCCAAAATGAAAGAGGACGTAAACGAATATGTCAAAGGATGCCTCATCTGTCAGGCGAACAAAAACATGCCTGGAAGAGCAAAAGTTCTGATCTATCCTATCTTGCACCCCGAACTCTGCCAACCCTTTCAGATAATAGCAATGGACTTCATCACGAAATTACCAAAATCAAAAGGTTATGATACGATCCTCACTATCACCGACCAAGGTTGCACGAAGTGTAGCATCTTTATCGCTTGCAACGAGACTATCGATGCACTAGGTGTAGCTAAGCTATACTTGGACCGAGTCCTCCCGCACTACAGACTCCCTACGAAGGTGATTTCGGATCGCGACCCACGCTTCACCGCAAAGGTATTCAGGGAAATTATGAAAGCCCTGAAGATCGAACAAAATATCAGCGCAGCTTACCACCCGCAGACTGACAGACAGTCCAAAAGAACCAACCAACGCTTGGAACAATACCTCAGAATATTCGGAAATCATCGCGGGGATTGGGCAAAGTGGTTGTCCATTGCACAGTATACCCTCAATGCCTGGAAGTCAGAAACTACAAAGAAGACTCCATTTGAGCTCCTATTTGGATTCGTACCTTGAGTCCACCAACCTGCAAACACCAAGACTAACGCAGAAGAAGCCACGAAACGCCTGCAATCCCTCGTAGAAATCCGCGCAGAAGCGCACGAAGCCATGAAGAAGTCGCAGGAGTCTTGGGTCGTTACGTCCAAATTCGAAGGATTCCAGAGGGGGCAAAAGGTCTGGCTCGAGGCAAAGCACTTAAAAACCTCGCATCCCACAGCTAAGCTTGCCCGAAGCGTTACGGGCCCTTCATCATCGCCGACGAAATTTCAAAAACATCCTACCAGCTGGTCCTCCCGAAGCACTGGAAAATTCACAACGTGTTTCACGCGTCGCTTCTCATGCCCTATACAGAAACCCTGTTGAATGGAAGGACCTTCAAAGAACCATTGCCAGAGATAGTAGATGGAGAAGAGATGTGGGAGGTCGAAGAAATTTGAGGAGAACGAAAAGTAGGCCGAAGACGAACTACGCAGTATCTGGTCCACTGGAAAGGGTACTCGGATGCTCATGACAGCTGGGAGCCCAAAGCAGGAGTACACGCTCCGGACCTCGTGTGAGAGTATAAAGCTTGTGTTACTGGACTAGAGATCGGTACCATCGAAATGGACCCCTTCGGCTACGGTGCCCGCCATCCCCCTCAGCATTATCACGTCCAGCACTGGGAACTATCTCTCACCGCTACTGACTTCATCGAGCGACAGGTGGAAGCATGGTCCTGGGTAGCCAATGACCATGACGCTAGGGCAGACACCCCCCATACCAGGGATGACTCCTTTGGTTATGCTACGTATTGAGAACCTGATGGCTGATGGCATCGACACTCTAGGGCTAGAGCTAATCGTCGTGAACGACTACAGCGGGACAAAGTTGAGGAACTGGTAGCTGAAAGGATCCGTGTTCACGACCTTTACCCAGACGATGTTCCTCCACCCATCGTCTATCCCGAAGTAACCCCCTCGCCAATCATCCCTCCAACTACTACTACTACCTCCAGTACTACTGCTTCGCTCTCGGTCTCCACCTATGTCACTCCCTCGACTACTGGGAACGTTGCCGCAACTCCCGACCTCCGCCCCGCTTTCACGCCGGGACCAGATCATCCGGGAGAGGGATGGCACGTCGTACGGCGCAACGAGCCTTACGCCTTCGATATCCCGGGCGAAGACGGGACCCGGAGGACGATACCATACATCAGGTTTGCCATCAACCAACGGGAACAGCCGGTCATTCTGGGGACGGAGGGACGTGACAGACCTCAGTACTTCAAACCTCTCTACGCCCTCCCTATGCCCGCGAGAGTTGAAGCTGGGACCCTGGAAGGGCACTCGTTGGCGCTATTCTCAGATGGACACCCCGCGAGGCATGAAGTAGACCGGGCCCTCGCGCTCGTCGCGGACCCCGGAGCGGCGGGTGATGTTCACCGATTCCGTCTATCGATGAAAAGGAAGCAGGAGTTATTCGCGCGGATGCGCGATCTCGATATCGCATGGAACGACTGGCTGGCGGACGCAGAGGGGATCGATACACGCCTTAGGGCTTCTAACATCACGTCTAGAATTTACCCCTTCCTCCCGCAACCGCTGCCTCGCGGATTAGATGTTTACCATATCACTGAGCCAGGATCGAACGACCGAAGATTCAGAGCTCACTTGGACCATTTAGAAGGTCTCGCACCCATCCCAATCCCCCCGCGACCACGAGAAACGACGGCGTCTGCCGGTCCTCACGTCGAGCGCCCCGCGCTGCATGGGGAGGAGCCACGAACCGCGATATGCCTATATTGCAGCGAGGCCCATACGGCCAGGCGTTGCCCCCGCCCGCATGTCTTGTGCGGAGATCACTCGGTCCATTGTCACGTCCCCGTGCATCACCCAGGGTTTGCGGGACCTTGTCCTGCCCGATCCATCCACTCACCCAGACTAGAACCTTACGACCGAGCTAACCCAGAGTGCGTGCGACGTATCGAGGCGGCAGCAAGCGGTGGAACGCACCAGTCTGAAGAGGGGGTAGTGTCACGATCACGTGACACGTGACACGTGACGTGAGAGATGACTCGACTCGGAGAATGTTCGGAAGATTGACGAGGTTTGCCAGCTCAGCAGAATAGTGACATGGCCTTGAGAGTCTTACAGAAAAACTGTACTGAAAATCCTAGTATGTACGATATATAAAGACGTAGTACAAGCTGTGGATTTCTTTGTCTTAGCTTCGTTTTCAATCCAGCCAAAGTTGCTTCATCTCGGAGTGACAGCGCGTCCCATTCAACTCGTACATTCTCATAGACTAAGTGAAACACCTTAGTCTGACATCATTGCCTACCGCTTTACGACTCAGGGTTGAGGTTCTTTCCGAGCTTCTTCCGACGAAATACCGAACGTCCCAGCTGGGACGTAACAATGTATGAGGCAATGAAGCCTGCCATGCGTGGCCACCAATAGTAGCAGCTAACCAGCTCAATGGTTCCATTCTTTCCAGGATGACCAGCTGTAGTTGTATCATGGCATGACTTAACCACATCTCAATGCAGTGAGCAGTCATTGGGAACATAAAGTTTCCCCCTGTGATAGACTAAACCATCCTCTTCTTCCCACAGTGCAACTCTGTCCATAAGAGCCTTAGGAGTGGTCTTTTGTAGTGATTTAAGGCCCTCAATGACTTTGGCTTCTTTAATGGACACAAGTCTTATGCAGCTGCCCAGGGAATCAACTTCTGGCATGAAGTGAGCTTTTGCAGCATTGAGGAAGTGCCTAGGTTGTAATACTTGAACCTGGTGATTATCCTCATTATCCCTAATGTGGTCCTTAGAGAATTGGCTTAATGCATTGGCTTGCATGGAATCTCCTTTCTTATAAGTGATTTTGAAAGTGAAGCAACTTAATTATAATGCCCAGCGAGCTTGCTGGTGATTTAAGTCCTTCATACTGGCCCACCATTCCATGTTCTTGTGGTCAGCAATCACTTCAAAGTGATGAACAGCATAGGTGGAGACACATACTCACAGTGAATCAAGAAGTACTGTGGTGAGATATGTGAGGCACAGGGAAGCAGAGATCTTGCAAGGTAAGCTTAGAGATGTCTGATAGCACAGAGTGAGAACTGGGTGGTATTTACAAGAGTAGGAAACATACCTGATAGCACAGAGTGAGAACTGGGGCTATCAGGGTGTACATGGTACACTATTTATACAGTCTAGAGACCATGACGCACTTGTACAATAAGGGTGTTATACAATAGACAAAATACAATAAGACCCAGATCAATGAGTGGGTCAGAACAAAGGGAAGTACTTAGACAATAAGTACAATAGAGAATCCAGAACAAGGATGATATCATAGTGACATCACAATAAAGATATAACAAAAGGATAGTCCAAAAGCGTAGTACAATAATAAGTCTGGAGAAGTCCATATGATGTCATTGTACAGTGATGTCATAGATAATGGTAAAGTCCGAGATTATGATGATCATACATCTAATCTACATGAGTCCTGTATATCTAATCTACAGCAGTCCATATCTGATATGTCCATAGAGCCGCTAAGTGTACACAGGTCACTTATCAACACAAAGGAGATGCCTTTGAGGAAGTGTCTCCAATCTTCTAAGGTGTGGATCAAGTTGAGCATTTCTGTCACAATTGCAAGGGAAGTCTCTTACTATATGGTTATGACTACGATAGTAAGACAAAATTAGTCATGGACCTCACATATCAGTCAGCATCATT